>JARPMJ010005229.1:0-65116 GCA_033366665.1 Phoxinus dragarum
GTTGTTGCTGTTAAAAACCAGCCTAATGTTTAAGACTTGCGCAAGCCGATAGTTTAATTAAGGTGGTTAATTAAATTGTATGTGTTTGTGTTTGAGATATCAAAAATGATCATTAATTAGCCATGTGAAATTAAATAAACACTGGAGTATGTACGCAGCTGATTTTTCCTCAGCGATTGCTCATTATAGACTGTTAAACTGATTAACTATGATCGTGAGTGTCCATTAATTAGAAAACTAATGAAGCTGAGGCACTGCTCATTAATTGTGTTTTTTTTCATTATATCAGATTTCGCTACATGCAGCAGAGTGGAGACAAATCAATATGTATTTGAAATGATCTCTTAATTGAGAAAAAGACCAAATATAAAAAGTATATATAAGCTATAATTTGTAAGCATACACATTTGAGGGAAACATTTTCATTGAAAAAAAAATTACGACTTTAATGTCGGCAGAGGCATCTTTTTCTTCAATGGAAACAAGTGAATTTAACCTTTTGACCTTTCTCGTCAACATTAATGTTGCAAATTTTACATTTGAGAAGTGACAGAAATTCTGGTGAATCATGAATATTTCTTCCATAACTCTATGACTTATTTTAAAACTGTATATTGTAATATTGATAAACTCCATTTATATTTTCATTTAGTCTGACAGTCATTCAGAGCTTTTCATGGCTCCACCGCGGGGATTTTCAGCACTAGGCAAATGTGTTCAAATGAACCAGTGTTTGTTTTTACATTCCCAGCAGTTGATCCGAATCGTTCTAAGTAATAACACTCAACTACGGTTTCCTTGGAATTTGTACACATACGAAACTTAGTATATAGCTGCGGTTTATTACCCTAGAAAGTCTCTATGCAGGATACATGAAACCTTAAAGTGGGTAGAGTAACAACATGGGCCATAGATATGGCCAGTTCATTGTACCCAAAAAAACCTAGCATGTTATTAAGTGTAATGGCATGCAAGACTTTTTCCAGTACCTTGAACAGGGACAGATACTCAATGTATTTGGGGGATGAGAAGAGGGTATTTATGCACTACATATATCATTTCAAATGGCATGAAATTGAAGCATACAATCTGATTCTTATGTAAATGAACATAAATCTAAATGTAAACTACAAAAAAAAAAAAAGGTATTCCCATACCATACCCATACCCATTATGGACATAAAATCAATAACAATCTAGGCAGGTGGAGCTGGGGAGGAGGAGGGGTTCAGAGGAACTCTGATAGCGCTGCAGGACTAGCTTATAGCAAACACTGAACCAGACTATTTAAATGTTCAGCGAGCAATATCACAGAATGCAGGATCAGCAGAAGCCAATCAGCTTGTGTCATGTGGTAATGATGTGATTACTTGCAGATTGCATGGAAATTTATGATATATATATATATAGGACCAATAGGGCCTTGGTATTGCAAAATTAAGCACTCAGACTTGGACTGTCTTTCCCAATTGATAATTATGTATATAAGCTTTAATCATTGTTAAATTGTTGAGGGGAACAATGGTCTAATCTGCCTGGGCTCAATGCCGTGTCCACATCCTATCCAGATATAAATAAAGCGGACATGAAGACTGCATTCGAGTTAACAACAGATGGGTTTATGTGAACAATATTAACATTAATTAGATTTAACAGGGAACAATGACGGTGTTTACAGTGTCAGATTGCTGTTAATTCGAATGAAAACCTTTGTTTACATGTGCATCAGATGTATTCTGTGCAAAGAATGGAATGTCGTGTCAACGTTACTACGTTTTTTTTTTTGCCTCAATTAGACTTCAGTGGATTAGAGTTCGGAGCAAAGGCTTCTGGGAAAGAGTTGACCTACTGTACACCGCACTACGCCTGTACAGTTTTGTGAAGGTAGTCGGATTCGGTTTAACACATTCGCAAAACAACTATAAATTGGGTTAAGGTAATTCAGATATTTCTTTTTTTCCTGAATGAAGTGTTTATGAAGGCTTTTCTTTCCAGCTGAGCTATTAGTCTGAATCGGTCAGTATAATAACGTATTGTATATGATTCACTAATTATTTATAACTGGTATTTTAACTATATTTTTTCACCATAACAGACGATTAAATCACTTTTGAAAATCTTTTGGGAAAAGCCTCTCAAAACACACTTTTATCCTCCGTAGTTTACATAATACCAGCTGGAAATCTGAAACTGCCTTACAACAGTTTTATAAACATGAAACTAATATTGAAAAGACACAAAAAATTAAATAAATGTGCAGTTCGTTTGTATATTTCTTGTCTGCCAATGAAAATAATTATGTGTAATATGTTTCTTTATATTAACTTATTCAACTCAAGTCAATTCTTTTTAAAGCCGTTACGAGGGCAGCGTTTAGAAACCGTGCGGTTATCTAAGGTCAAGGCAGTTTTTAAATCCAAAAGACTCTCAGCAGTGCGAATGTTTCCAGGATTGCCTCAGCTCTGAGGTAAACAAGCCTCCGCTTTTACTTTCACAGCAGGACCCACAAACCACAAAAAAGGCTTTAGTATGTGAATCCATTTCATTCTTTTTCATCAGTCAGTTCTTCACTCCCTCTCGGAGCGCTGCCTATATAATCCCCCAAAATATCTGCCCTAATACCTCAGATGTGAATCCAAACGTTACACGGTATAAAACTAATCTACAGTCAGTTTATTTGTAGTCATCTCAGTTGTTTATGTACAGGCAATGCGGATGTAATGCTGATGAGCTTTGTTTAAGCCCGAGTCAAGAGGAAAGATGAAATCTGGCATATGATGTATAGTTACAGAGCATGTTAAAAAGTATCCGTCCGCACTTTTTTCCAAAGAACTTTATTTGTTTAATCTTGGCTGTTGCTAAGAATACAGGGCTTTTTGGCCACGGAGGCTCTTGGGGGCCTTTACCTTATTTTAAGAGAAGTGTATAAACACGTATTTGACATGTTGGGTGATAATGTTTATAGGCAAAAGACTCCATTTTGAATCTTGTTCAAGTTTTTTTTTTTTTTTTTATAAGTCTAGGCCTGTTCACACAAAAGCGATAAAGATAACGGTATAGTTAAAAAAAATCGTGTCAAAATTTTAAACAATGGCAGAGTCCACTGCACAACACTAGCCACGTTTTCCATTACCTTTCAAATTGCGCGAATTGAAAATACGCTCAATGGAAACACGTCACTTTCGCAAAAACTCCCATTTATCGCGCAAAAGTTTTTATGCTTGCATGAGGTGGTTTTTCAGGCAATCCGAAAAATAAATATTTCGCAAAACTGCTTTTTTTGTGCATTTACAGTCAGATGACTTAGAAGGCATGGTGTGTTCGGACAGAATACGAGATGAGTTCTTTATTAAATTCATAAAAGACTAAATAATTACAGGAATACTGGATTCTAAACCTCAAAGAACTGCCACAATCAAGACCTCGGAGCAGAAATGAGTGAGAAAACTCCTCATATGTACCGCTCACAGTATAAGGGACTTTCCTTGCCATTAATGCTTGGATAACACACCTACGTCTCCTTCCGTTAATAAAAATAATGTCTAGTGCGGTGGCTGTGATATATAAACCTATCAACGTCCGTTGCCATGATTTTTTAAATGACTCATCGCGAGAGGAAAAAAAAATGTTTTAGTCGCATAACATTGGTTAATGGAAACGCCGTCATTTGTCAATAGTTTTGTATCGATATTTAGAAAAAATATCGCAAAAAGTTTTGCGCAAATCTGTAATGGCAACGCGCAGTGCCGGCGCTAGCCATTTGGGCGCCCTAAGCACAAATGCTTTTTTTTCTAATTGCAGTTTCACCAACAGATGTCGCCCTTGGCCTATGAATCTCTTGAAAATGACCGCATTATCCGCATAGAACAACAACGAAAAAACTTATCTAAGCGGTCTTAATTTGGCAAAAATCACATCACGTTCAGTTGCAGAGTTTTTCTAAAGTTCACCTTACCAAGATGCAGATAGACATTGTATTGAAGCGAAGAAATTACAATAGAGAACGTTCTGCACTAATAGCCTATGCACACATCTGTAACGTAATAGCCTACCAAGGGGGGAAATTAGCTTTATTTGTCATTCAAATATGACGATGAGGACCCCAACGATTGGCCTTCCTTTCCTTCTCAAACAAACTAACTGCATCTTTAACAGCCCAAGTTTAAAAATTTCCCAGGGGAGAAACCCCCGGACCCCCGTTAAAATAAAAGTCTCAAAATGCAGGGCTAAAGCCTCGGATCTTTTGCACTACTAGCGACGCCCCCTGGACATGCATACACGACGCAAGGGCGCTACAAAACTAACTTTTATTTAAAACATTGTCTTACCTGCAAGCGACGCGCGAGCATCATACCGCTGTCTTTTCTTTTTTCCGCCCCCCGACTCTTGGTGCCTTTTCGAAGCCATGTCTGAGGTCGGTGTCTGCCAAATTTGACATTGATTGAAGCATAATCGAACAGACCACTCTCGCCAGAGGGAGACTGGCACAGGAGATTCACCCTTTTCTCGACTAATTTGGTCTAGGCCTATATTACTTTTGTATTGCTTTTGTTTATTAACATGCTTTAGACATATTTTATTTGTTATTTATACTAGTAGCCTATTGTGATGATTTTTCACGACCCAGATTTTTTGGTGCCCCCCCCAATCACTTGGTGCCCTACGCGCAGTGCGTGATGTGCGTGTGCGTGTAATTTCTTATGACTTTTAATAAACGTCTTCTACACACGTGAGGTTTTACTTGTTCATTTTGCTCTTCAGCATATTTCTGTATTTTTATTGCCTGAATGTGTATGTCTATTAAAGTACCGGTAATATACTCGTTTTTTAAAGAAGAGCAACTATTAACAAACCTTTCTCCGTCTGTTATGATCTTAGAAATGTAAAGGATTTTGAGGTATTTGTTAATGTGTGTAAAAATGCCAATCTGACTGTAGCTTCCAGTTTTGTGTGCATAGGCTTATTTTAGGTTATCAATTTGTGGAATTATTATGACCAAAACAAAACACGTTATATAACAGTTTATTTCCGTTCCCTAATTTGATTAGCCATGTTTTTTTTTTCCCAAGATTGCTGATATTTTCCAGAACACATTAATACGTGAGCTGCATATTTTATACAGTCCTAATTTTTAAGTAGTCTTTTGTCTTTATAGATTCTTTGAGAAATGGGTGTGCTATCATTTTGACTGTAAACACCCTCCAAGCGTGCATTATAAACAGGAGTGAGCACATATCCGCCAACCTACGGTGACTTTGGAGAAAGTCTGGAAGACATCAGCGTTTGCACGGCCCTTGAAAGACATCTGAAAACCCCTTTGTTTATGGGAAACAAAATCTGGCTTGGTTTTAACATCACCATATCAGTTTACCTCCCCTGCCTCTTGAGTTCAGATTTCTCAAGTAAACCTGACACACACACACACACACACACACACACACACACACACACACACACACACACACACCACACACACACACCACACACACACACACACACACAATTAGTATTACATCTGACTCACACTTTGCACTTACCTGTTTATGTGGAGTTTCTGGTGTGTATCTACATAAACAGCTGCCATGGATTTCACTGCCGTCCATGCATACACACAGTTCCTGGATAATGTTGCTGTGGCATCGTAAAATGAGACAGACTGAGAGAAAACAAAGGTACTTTGGACAGTAAAGGCTTGATCTCAGAAACTAGTGAAACTTTAAAATGTCCAAAAAAAGATGCCATATTTTTAGTGACGCCCGCACGTTTGAGCTTTGCTAACAGGGTTTGTTCTCACGCGGCAAGTACGGTTGAGCTTGTTTGTGGAAATAAAAACCTACACAGGTAAATAATTAGACGTGAAACATTGAATATTTTATTAGGTCTTTAAACGCAAAGCTTCCACGGAGAAAGCAGTTGCTAGCAAGCGGCAAGTTCACACACACACACACACACACACACACATAGCCCGTGTGTGTGTTGTGTGTGTGTGTGGTTGTACTTGCCGCTTGCTAGCAACTGCTTAATTTTTAAGTAGTAATTACAAAGTACAAACATTTGTCTACACACCATCCACCGATACAGATACAGGAATCAGCTGTGGTTGGTCCAATTGTTTTATACCATTTCATTTCTAGATTCGAAATATATTTCATTACAATATTACCGTAGAAAGGTGGCAAAACGCTGTCGTATACAGTTTTGTATTATTATTAAGTTTTGAACTTATGTTTAACAGTTTTGAGAACAGTGTGTAAGCGTGTGCAGATTGGCCTGTAGGCACACAGAGTTGTGGCGGTTGTTGTGTCGAAGTGAGAAAATAATGAATGTAATTTGAAAGATGTCGTCACTGAATGCATTTTGTGCCAAAGCAATGATAAATGATCCACAGTTTAGCCCACATACACTTCTGTTGTGCTCACTGTGTGAAGAGTTTTGAAAAAGTGTCCTAAGTATGAGAAATATGTCCTAGCGACTGTAAAAAATGGTATTTTGCTATCCTCACGTACATTAATGAACTATAGTGTCCTCCACCCCCTATATTATTATAATAAAATCTGGTGTCTGAATAATTTTTGGTTTGAGATTTGAGTAGTTTGACTGTGTGTGTAATATATATATATATATATATATATATATATATATATATATGTGTGTGTGCTATATCTCGATACTTTTAACGATAAACTGTGGTTTCCTGATATTTTATGGCCCAAGACTAATGTTTGAGCAAAGAAAACAAACAAAATATGATGCTAGCTTAAACATTTCTGAAGAGAACCTAAAACAAAATCAGGAGAAGTATAAACTGTCAGAGATGGGCTGAAGAGAAAACTCCCTAGACAGTTTAACATATTTCCCCCCCCATCAAACACCGTCTGTTCAGCTTCATCTGGCCCGTTCTCACAAGCGGGAAATCGAGACTTCATGACGCTGCACATTGTCCTCTAGAACTGAATGGACAGGGGATAACGTCATTTCAAAATAAACAGAATTTCGGGAAGGTTTACGTGGCCTGCTGGCAAAATGCGGGAAGAGCGTTTTTTTCAGCGTCACATTTTTTAAACAGATTCCACAATAGTGTGAATATTGTGAATAAATCATCAAGTCTCTTAGTACTACATGACTTGGAGGTCTTTGGAGAAATCAACCAGGTGTCTAAAGATTCAGGAGGAAAACGACAAAGTAAAAAACGGGTTAAAAAAGCAGAACCGACCTCAATCCCTTTCTTTATTCCTTTCATAGACATTTCAGTGTCCGACTGACCAAAATACATAAAGGAGTCTTTCGAATCTTGTCTTTCCTTCTTGCATAGGACAAAAATAATTTGAAGAAAAGTTGAAGAAAGCTTGTGCTTCTCTTTTACATACATTTGAAAACGTAGTGCATCTTGGATTATATTCAAACACAAATGACTTTAGAAGAATATAATCTTCTTTTATTGCGCCCTCTGTTGTGATTTTGTACGGCGATCTCTTTCTGTATTCCATAGAAGAAAGCAAGCCATAAAATCGACATGAAGTGTTGACGTAAACGATGACAGAACTCTCATTCTCGGAGTGACCCAACTCTTTAAAGAGGAGAAGCCGACACTAGATCAACCACAAGAGATGTTGACTTTTCATTCAGACACCTTTAAAGTGAGGTGCACAACATATTGCGTCATTAAAAACTTCTATTAGCTCTATACGGACAGGGTTCTTTTACAGTTAATGCATTTTTTATGTGCATGTGTGCATCTGTATTGTGCTTATAACCTCATTTTATTACCTATAAACGGTAAGAATGATGTCAGTGGTTAGACTTTACTGGCTATCACACAAAGCACCTAAATGCAAACCAGCCCTGTGAATATACTTTGTGTCGTGTGATGGTAACCGTTTGCACGTCTTTACGATTCCTATAGTACAAAGAGGGAACTGGAAATGTAGGACACCGAATAAACAGATTAAAATGAAATCCAGAAATACAATTTCCACCAAATAAACAATGGAGAATCACAACAACTTGTTTTATTGCTGTGGCTGTTTTGTTATTCTATTTCATCTCTTTGGACAAGGTTTGTGAACATGTCAGAGTTAGAGACTCACTGAAATGTATTCACGGTCATTGCACATCATACTTGCTGAAGGAAACAACAGAGGAAATGCCTCTTTGAACTTGATCCAAAGCAAACAATTATTTAATAATTGAATGCATTTATTATTACATTTGTATTTTTTAAAATGTTCAGCTCTTTTAGATCGATAACATGAATGAGGTCTCTTCAAAATCCCAAAATGGTCACGTTCCAAGTGTCCGGCATGATGCATCTTACTCGCGGTTTAAAGCATCCAAAGTTCCAACCTAAATGGATTTAATGACAATGAACTGAGGAAACACGGCAACTTAAGTACACATGATGGATGGATGGATGGATGGATGGATGGATGGATGGATGGATGGATGGATGGATGGATGGATGGATGTATGGATGTATGGATGTATGGATGTATGGATGTATGGATGTATGTATGTATGTATGTATGTATGTATGTATGTATGTATGTTTAAAGAAGCCAGAGAGGTCCCTTCATTAAAAATCGAAGTAAACTAAATTTAAAAGATCCAAAAAGCTTATACAAAAGCCATTATAAAACGAATCCTAAATTGCATCTGTTCATCATATAAAGCATCTGTGTCTCCTCAAAAGACTTGTATTAAACCATACAATAGAAGTCATATGGTTTTGGAGTGACATGATTTCACATGACATTCAACTTCCTACGGGGTGTGGCCAACTAAATTCAAATCCCAACTTATTTAGCAGAACCCTGGTTGGAACATTTACATTGCGAAACTGCGACACAACATTTCTGACACTGTTAGTACCTTCAATAGAGGTTAAGATTTATCATGAAGGCAATTGACAACCCATCACTAAGCGGTCTAAGAATGATGATTTTGCATTAGAACATAGGAAATGTTTTACAACCCCTGAAATTTGTCTCAGATGGGAACTTTGTGGCCAAAATCGTACAGTGTGCACTCTGCTTAAGTGTTCAAGACACTGTGTGCTTAGGGGCCATTTACAGGTAGCAGCACTTCCCTTGCTCTAGAGTCTCACTAATATTGGTAAAATGGCCCACAAAGGGCTCGCTTCCTGTGTGCTTGTTGTAAGTGATTAGAAAGGGATTTGAGGTAGAAGAAGGTTGTTATCACACACTTGATTTATCACTCTCCGCTGGCATAGGCTGGCCAAATCTATAAACTCCAGGTGTTTCTGTTGAAACTCTTTAGTATAGAAACATTCAGTCCCCTTTCCATTAGAGATATTGTGTTTTATGTCATGCTTTAAAAAACATGCATTCCATAAACTAAACTGCTTTGTCTACCCCACTGTGATCGAGTGGCTTCTGTTATTTTATGAATTAAGCTTTTTGACAGCTGTATGTTACTTTAATTTATCCTCTACAAAGTGCTTTTCATTGGGTGACCTGTTGACATTGCTCTGCTTTATTTTCTAGTTATTTAGGGGTTTCAAAGGACAACATATCACTCTGTTAACCATGGCTTGTATGACTGTCTCATAAAAATGTTATTGATAATAAAGATGGTTATGTGTTTTGCAAATCTCATCGGACCCAGTAGTAATGCTGTCACTTTGTATTTATTGGTGGCATTTATATAATGCTATCCAGGAGTACACCGTTCAACCATATATACACACCTTCATTGTTCTATCTTCCCTATACACACTTTGTGCTACACTATATACACTCTCAGGCTACGTCTACATTCATCCGGATGCATTTGAAAATGGCGTTTTTTGTTTCAAAACGCTATCCGTCCACACTAGCGTTTTCAAGCGTTTTCCAAAAGTTTCACATCCACACTGAAATATAGGAAAACACCAAAGTAACCTTTATTGTGCAGGTGAAAAACCTTGTAAAAGCTCACTGAGAGAATATAGACGGAATGAACAAAGTTATCACGCAAATCTTCTAGCAGGATCATTTTATTTAACAAAATATCTCACCATTCACTGATGCGTTCAGGTCGCACTCAATTACCATTATATGTTTGGTCCAAACCGCAACTGCTCTCATATTTTTCTCATATTTAAATCTTTGCAGGACTGTGATAGGAAGAGTGTACTAAGTAACATATATTTTTTAACAGAATGAAAGTGACTAGCACATAACGGCACAATACATGTATTAACATAGATTTCTATTTGCACAATATGCGTCACATGACTAAAAATACATAATTGTTTTCGAATACCTCAGTTTTCACAGTCCACACTACAACGCAAAAATGGCGGTTCCAAATTAATCCACTTGGGAGTGCGTTTTCAAAAAGCTCCGTCTTTGTTGACAAAACCGGCGTCTCGGTGTTGAAGGAAGGCCAAAACGGAGGGAAAAAAACTTAGTGTGGACAAGGCCTCAAGCATACTTTTTAAAAGTTTAATCTAAAGTCTTACACACTCACAAAGCATGCAAAAAATCTGGGCTTGCGTTTTATTATTAAATTTATATGTTTTGAGGAATGCTGTCCAATGTTTTCATTTTTCACAGGCTCAACCCAAGGAAACATTCATTTATCCATCTGAGTCACATCCCGAGCAATTGAGAGTTGTTAGAGAAAAAGCAGCTGGATTTAGTGAGAATTTGTGACAAAATATGTCCACGATGGAATGATATTTCCATAGCATGCCAACCTCAACTTTAAAAAGGCTCCAACCTCAACTGGTATTTAACATGACATGCACACATGCCAGTTTTATCTGAAATGGGTCAAAAATGGCTCATTTTCTAAGATAACAGTATCCTGGTCCACCACAAGCCACAGAAAATCCAAACACATGGAGACATCTGAGTCTCCACAAGTTAAATGCAATTTGTTAAAGAATTTTGGAAAAAGTCCTCTATTGTTTCAAAACTCGCCATAATGAATCCAATTATCATGTTGATTTATTTTGTCAAGACTGCTACAGTAAATTAGGCGGCAGCAGGAATTGAGATTAAAATGACAAAAGTATTTTGTCTTGTATAACTGACGGATGAATGTGTCAACTAGGTGTCACTCTAATGTGTGCAGCTTCTGAATTGCCAAAATAGGATTTGGAAAATAGGCAGAAAATTATAGTCATATAATTTTTATTAAACACAACATACATGTTACCCATGCTAGCTTAAAGGCACTCTCTCTCTATTGGGGTACCACAGGGATCTGTCCTTGGACCCCTAGACTTCTCTATTTACACCATTAAGTCACTCAGAGCAGTCATACAAGCATACAGTTTCTTTTACAACTACTGTGCGGAGGATACTCAACCATACATCTTTATTTCCCCTGTCTGTCACACGTCCACAATCGTATGAGGGATCTTTGTATAACTCTCGGACACATTTGAACTGGATATGTCATTACCACAAGTTCCTGAGCTCCCACTCCCGCCATCCAATACCTCCTCTTTCCATCTTGTTTTAGTCAAAAGGTCAATGTCTCAAAGTGAGTTAAACCGCTTGATGTCATTTCTCTTTTGTGGACCACATTATGAAAACTGCCAGGTACTTCTGCATCACAAGAAGAAAATAACACCTTTCCTCCACAACTCCTCAGTCAGGTCTAGCAATTTCATGGCTAGACTACTGAGACTTCCTCCTTGCCATACTACCACATTTACTATGTCGCTTTTGATCGCAGGTAATGAATGCAAAACCTGATCTCACTCATAAAAACTAAATTTACTGAGGTGTATTCAAATATACGAGACACATTCTTTGACTAATAAAACCAGTGATATTTGCAATATATCGTAATGTGTTTTTAAAAAAAAAAGGTACAGCCACATTCAGTGACTAAAAGGAACCAAAAGTGTCTAGGGAATGTAGTGTATGAACAATGTTTTTCTACCAGTAAGTTGTACTTTTTAGCAGTTTTAAATGTGATACAACACCTTTCCACTGAAGTTTTGAATCAGTCTCCCTGGGGAAACTATTTTACTATTTTTCCCCCACTTCGTTTTATGGGGTATCCTGTTTTTTAACCAAGCCACCAATGATTTAGGTGACACGCTTGAAATAAAAGTTCCCCGGGCCAGAAATCAGCTAAGGTTTTTATTGTGTTAGCACTTATAGAGTAATAATATAAAGAAATAAATGAAGTTGAGAGTAAAACGTTTGCTGGACCGGTTGATACCCTTTAGGCATTTTGAACTGCACATTTGTCATGCATGGCTACACAGCTGGTCAAGTCACATTTCCTTGCCAATGGCCTCATCCAGATAAATTTTGCTAAATTAATAAGGATTGCTTTGGAAGAAAGTGGCGAGAAGGGTGATAATTTATTGTAGGCAAGGTGACCTGCTTCCAAAATGTTCCTGGAGTGTTTTTTAAGTTGCACACGTCATACAAATATACAATTTCAAACGGAGCGTGACATAAGGTCACAACCTGTCCAGTACTCATATAACTAGTTGTAACTAGCTTTCACTGATGGTAGTTCCTATGCTTTCAACTTTTTCTTTTTTGCAGTGCACTCCAAAAACAAGTGAACGGCTTTGTTGTCTTCTACGCGGCCTTAATAAAACAGAACCTTATGGGTGACTGGTATGGAAGTCTTTACATATGCAGCATCTTTGTGCGCTATACAAAAAGTACCTACCTCTATTGATTTAAACAGTTTGATGTTAGCATCGTGCTAAGCTAACAATACATAGCCTAGCACTTACACATATTGGGTAAAATTCTCAATTTCTAATTAGACGGAAATGTTTTTTTTTTTTATCAGTGTTCTCGAATTCGTCCGCCATCTTGGATGTTTTTTTTTTTTTTTTTCACTGGCTTTGTTGCAATCCATGATGGGAAGGATTTCGTTTTTCACAAACAATACAGGCAATAGATTCTGGAATTAAACAAATTTTGAAGGAGAAAGACTAAAATAGGATATTCTTGTAAAACATACTCCAATAATCTTTGTTTTATTTACAACTTTGAATTATTTATTTTATCTTTTTACAGTGTATGATGCCTTAAAATGCTTCCTACATAGGCAGCTCCCTAGGATAACAGCTTTATTTTTCAACATTCAGGGTGAACGAAAAAAAAATAACATGGGGTCTATCAAATTTCAGCACTGCATCGTGCCGAGTATGTTGTACATGTTTTATAAGATTTATGTAAGCTTCTTTAACAAATTGGACAAGCAGTAGAGTAATTTGTAGTAGGAACACAAGAGCAGCTGGAAGAATTAAATAGGTTCTCTGGCTTGTCTCCAAGCCATTTTTTACTGCCTGTTTTTCATTCGTAGTGTGCTTTGTCTAATGTTTAATGACGCTTTGGATTTTTACTGATCTCTCATTTTCCTCTACAGTCTAACGAGGGTGAGAGAGAGGGAAATGGGGGTGATAAAAGTGGTTTGCTGTCAAATTACATGTGCGGTTTAGAAGTGAGATGTGTTTATCTGTGTGACTATATGAACAGCATTGTGTAAGGAAAGAAGTAAGCAATGGCTTTGCTTGAAAAGAGAGATTAGAGAAATGTTTACCATGTTGTTGTGGAAGCTTATTTTAGCTTTATAGAAATTTAGTTAAATTTAGATTTTTTTTAAATTTCCCAATTAGGAAAAAACACACAAAAAAAAAACAGGTTGTAGCCTTGGGGCCCGGGGATTGGTCAATGTTACAAATTTGAATACAAATAAATGACTAAATATTTTTTTTTATTCATCCATCCCTAGTACTTTAAAACCGTTAAATAATACAAAGATGAATGATAGCTTGGGTAGAAGTTCTCAGATAACCATTATTTTAAACTTATTTTACATTTATTTCGGATTTTATGTCACTGTTTTTAAATTTACTGGGTGTTGGGGCAAGTTTCATGCTGCTATGAATATATTTAAGAGCACTTCAAGCACCTCAAACAAGCTCCATTGAGTCTATTTTGGAAAAGAATATGAAAGGAAACAGCCGACCCTGACAAATCAGGTGTTTTAAATTTTACATCAGCTGATGGCATTTTGTGCTGTGATTTCCACCTAAAGTCAGACAATATAATGAACATGAGAAATTTATGTGGTGAGATGAAAATGGAAAGAATTTGCCCACTTTCACAAAAATGAGCACTGAACAAATAATGTAATGCCTTGGTGCGGTATTAGTTGCAAGATGGATTTATTGTCAACACAGGCCATACTGTGTTTTCATGTAATCCATCTAAGTGTAAGAAGGCCATTACCCGAACACCTCTAATGTCCAGAGTGGAAGAAAGATCAAATACTGTTTAAAAAGAAACAGCCATTCAAACACAATCTCATGGCAATTCGTATATTTTACGTTTTGTTGAATTGGTGGCTAATTTGTATGAACGATTTTTTTTTTCTTCTAAAAATCGCACATTTCCTACAAATCACATTGTATGAATTCATACGAAGTCAAAAAAAAAAAAAAAACATTTACCAAAAGCATCGTTGGCGCACTACGGTCGCAAGTTCCATTGAACTCTGTTGGTAACGACGGAACTTGCTACCATGGTGGTTTTTAGGAAACGCCCCTCAGGTTGGCTCTTCCTAATGGCCACTTAATGGAGACTAGATCAGGGAAGAAACATTAGTTTATACAAACTAGTCAATTCCCCACTTCACCACCACCAAACCCAATGCTATCTCACAACCAACTAGTGCGAATTCGGACAAGTGAGTAAAAGGTGGCTAATTCGTACGACCCAACTCGATTTGTCTAAACCCCTAAGTGATGGGTAGGTTTAGAGGCGGGGTCAGGGGTAGGTCAAGAATTGGGCAACCCTTATAATATGTACGATTTATCAAAAATCGTACAAATTCGTAAGAGTGAGGTAATTTAGCTACCTCAAAAAAATTCATACGAATTGCCCCAAAATGCCAATTTGAGGTTCTTTTCAGATCAAGTCCTGTAGGTAATAACGGTATATCAAACTGGATGTGAACACAGTCATGGGGTTGTTTCAAGGTCTGACTGTCAGAAAGTGTCTTGCTCTTGTATCTGGTAATGGCAATTGTGAAGAGCACTTCTGTTAAGAACGGCTTTACAAATGGTGGTTTTTGATGTTGCCATCCTGCTTAGGGCTTTTTAGAAACCCGTTCGGATTGAATTGCAAATTAGGATTTTATTCAAGAGCACCTGGTTTTGTTTTTCATTTGTTGAAGAAGTACTGTCCCTCATTTGAGTGCCTCATCACTTATGTAATGGTAAATTATCCCATTTTTTAACAATTACAGTAGCTGGGTTTGGAATCAAATTTCATTGTATTTTTTTATATATATCAGGTTATACATAGATTCTTTTTTTATTCCATTATTATTGTTACACTTAAGGTGCTGTATGGAGTTTTTCTACTAAAATGAATCCATTTTTTATTACCTGTGTGTGAATGGGTTGTAATCTCACAATAAAATTATCCACTTGACGGGTTTTGCTATTACCTCTGGAAGCAAGTATTCCTATTTCTATGTGATGCCCCGGGTCGGATTTGCTGCGAAATCCAGTGACGTGCTGAGACCTGCATGCGCGCTCCCGAGCGTCTCGCCTCTCGCCTCATCTACTGACTTTGCACTCAACAGTGACGACACTGCAACTTTAAGACATGGAGTCTGCTAATACTAGGAAACGACTAGCACAACACATATAATGCCTCATTCTGCATGGCCATATTGTATATGCCTTAATTTTACCCAATACCTAAACTTAACAACTACCTTAACTATTACCAAGCAGTAATTAGAAGATTATTGGGGCAAAAGTCATAGTTAATTTGTTCCCTGCCAGTGTTTTAAAAAAAGTTGCCAGCCACCGCCTGTTTGTATGAATACCTGAACATGCAATATATCAAAAGAAAGAGCCTTTGCTTTTAAACAAACAAACAAAATGTTTTATTCTATCTTCATGCATTTTTTTTTTATCAACTCTTGAATGTGGGCAAGTTTGAGGAAAATCTGAGAAAATATTTTTTTTTGTCAAAGACTACATCCAAATCGGATTCAGAATGATGATCAAAACCCAGATCGAGTCCATCAAAGATTCACAGTCCTATAGCTCGTCCTTGGTCGACATTCAGTAACATTAGGCAGTTTTGATTTCTATGCTGTTTAATGTTGGTGATCATGTTATTTTGCACATGCACCTTACATATGATATCGCTTGCTTCTGCTTGATTCTGCTTTTTCGCCTGTGTTTTGATCAGGAGATTCAGTACAGATTCAGAATCTACACATCTTTCAGAATATGTATCATAGCGCCCCCTACTGTATGACAGTGAAAACAATGGAAGCGTTGTCTCATAAATGTCGGAAATTTCCCTCAATGTTGGGGAAGGTGTTATTACTTAGTTAATACTGATAATCTAATATAATCTATCCCTAATCTAAAGTATGATCATAGAGCAGGGATAGGCAACTCCGGTCCTGGAGGGGCACTGTCCTGTAGATTTTAGCTCCAACCCTAATTAAACACACCTGAACAAGTAAATCAATGTTTTCAATGTTTTTAGATAGATGCAGGCAGGTGAGTTGTTATCAGGGCTGAAGCTAAACTCTGCAGGACAGTGGCCATCCAGGTCCGAAGTTGCCTATCCCTGTCATAGAGGCTGCAGGCTGATGGTCCTTTACATGCAATCTGCATGCAATCACACCATTACAGCATGACACAAGCTGATTGGCTTCTGCTGATCCTGCAGACAATGAGATTGAACCAGACTATTTTACTGTTCAGCAGGCAGTGTTTGCTGTAATCTAGTCCTTCAGCGCTATCAGAGTTCATCTGAACCCCTCCTCCTCCCCAGCTCCACATGCCTAGATCTGCTGAAGAATTTATGTATGTAATGAATATTAATATATGTATTTGATTAATCCATTTTATGCATTTTGAAAGATTGCCAATTTAATCCATTGACTTCCCTGGGAGAAACGCACATTGAAATAAAATATGTGGAGGATTAGTGGCAATACATTGCTGTTCAATTGCGAGGACTGACCCTCCTGTCTGCCCTCCACGGCAGTATGCGAGAGTGGACATTAATGAGCTGTGTGCTGGCACAGGAAGTTCCGGAACAATGACTTTAACAATTAAGAGAGATCAACTCTGATGCCCCACTGATCACACAGGAAAGGGCTGACTTTGATGGAACAATTTTTACCACGCAGCAGCCTTCATTCCCGCACACACTTAATCCATCTGTGTGTGTGCTCTGTAATCTCACACAGCCAATTATCTCAGCAGGCTTTGAATGTTTGCTTATGAGCTCCAGTAACTCTGCTCTGTATTGCCAAAGAGCTCTGTGCTTTCATTTGAACCCCTGAGCCACCATGATTTACCCACTTTACAATGTAAAGAAAAGAACGTTTCTCATTATGATGGCTTGACAAAGCCAACACGCTGCTATTTATTTTGGTTTAGTTTTTTTTCTGAATCCTTAACCCTTGACCAAAACTTCTGACTCTTCCTTGAGCTTTCAAACTACTACCAAACTTAACCGAGTACTTCAGACTTTTCTGACTTGATGGGCTTTATTTTTCTTTCTAATTGATCGGTCTCTTACGGTTTTCCTGAAGGAACACACTAAAATCCCCCAAATCTCCTAGACTTGCATTAAATGTGTGTGTAACTCATCCTAGAGTTTTCAAGCTACATCTAGCAAACGTGGTACAGTTCTTCCTTACAAAAGCCCATTTACATCTCAAAGTGAAAAAATTATTAAACCCAAATAAAAAAGGTAATGGCAACTTTATATCTCACAAATGTGGATTTTTAAACCTGGCAGTTTTGCCATTATTTCTCATAATTTACATAAATATCTCCCAACATTTTAATTTTATATCTTACAATGTGACTATCTCATAATTGTGACTATATATACCGATTGGGACTTTTAAAATCTCACAACTGTAACTTGTTTATCAATGTGACTTTGACATCAATGTGACAATGTGACTTCCAAAAAAATTAGGTGATTATAGCCCAGTTATCATCTATGATAATATCGTTGAGCAGGTGGATACCTATAAGTATCTAGGTGTGATCATTGATCGTTCATTTACCTGGAAAGCCCACATTGATTATCTTTGTTCAAAATTCCAACAACGACTGTATTTTTTAAGAAGACTTAGGCTGTTTGGTGTAAATCAGAGAATTATGCAATTATTTTATTACGCTGTTTTAGGTAGTCTTTTGAATTATGGGATGCAAACCTGGTATGGCAATCTTACGGTCCAATTAAAATCACAGCTTGCTCGTCTTGTGAAAATTGCAATGAAAGTTATGGGTGTAAGGGAGTACTCATCACTTCAATCAATTTACGAATCACTGATTTTAAAAAATGCACAGACAATAGTGAGTGATTCAAGCCATGTTTTATTTCCAATGTATCAGATTCTACCATCAGGAAGACGGTATAGAGTCCCATTATGTAAGAGCAACCGTTACAAAAAGTCTTTTATTCCTGTATCTATTAATATGTTAAATAGCAAGATGTAGTAATGTAGTCTGGTAATGATCATATAGATTTTAACTTTTATTTATTGGTTTGTATGTGTATATGTTGTATGTATGTATTTTTGTATAAATGCAGCTTTGAGTCCAAGACAAATTTCCTGAAAAAGGACAATAAAGTATACAAACAAACAAACAAACTTAATTGTGAATAAATCTCACAATTACAACTTTCATTTAGCTAATTTCTCAGAACTGCTTCTTTGTATCGACCAATTATGACTTTGTCTCACAGTTGTGACTTGTGAAATTTTGTGACTTTGGTTTCTCACAACTGTGACTTTACAGTATGGCATGCGCTGTGACTACATTTCAGAATTGTGACTTTGTTTCTCATAACTGTCTACAACTGTGACTTTATATTGCATAATTGCAACTCTCACATTATGACTTTATTTCTTGTTTTATTATTATTAATATTATTATTAGTAGTACTAGTAGTATTATGTTTTAAATTGTTAGACTTTTTTCAAATAAATGTTCTTCTAATCAAAAATCCTAAAATATTCCCACAGCAGAACAACATTGTTGTCAATCCTGTTTTACAGTGCTAAATATTGGTTAAGTTCTCATGAAATGAAACTACATTCTACTTATTAAAACTTTCTTTTTATGCTTTACTGTTACAGCCAGTTACAATAGTCGGATCTCAAAAGTCCTAATTTTGACGGACGAGATCTGCTATTTGTCTCTTTAGCGTCAGCGTGTAATAATACCAATTACATTAATAGCATTAAGTCACCCTATATTATGAGTAAATGCTTGGGAAGTTCTCCGATGTAATGTGGTTTTCTCGGTTTCTAGAACACGACTGTCAAAAAGCTTTCATTTTTTTTGTCTCTCTTTTGGTGGGAAACTCTAATGAAGAACACCGACTATGAAGTATGATGATGGAAATTCAAGCAAATTCCATAATGAAGTTCGAGGCGAGATTCAACCAGACCTACAGAGATTGGCCAGTTTACTACCACCAGCATAGATATCCACTGAAGCAAACCTGTAATTATTGTGAAACGTGATAGGCATGGTGGAGACATGGAGTAATGCATCCTAAAACCCATTACCTTAAAACTACCAAGAGATCTGTCAAATATCTACAAAAACATGATTGATCTATTTTCATTGCAGGTAACGTCCAGTGTCGGGAAACTACGAATGTCAAATCAGCAGATGTATACTGTAGTGCAAACCGACTTCCCTCCAGCCCTCACCATTGCTTTGCTATTGGAACCGCAGACCCCCTCCCTATCGGCAGCATTCGTTAAGCCAAATAACACACAGCAGATGCCCACGAACCCCAGCGCTGTAATGTAGTGAAAGGAGGCAACTGGGGGTAGTATTTTGGGTTCTCAACCGTGCCAGTTTTCTTTATTTTTCTGCAGCCTCTCCAGAGCTGTAGTGGCCTGCGATGGAGAGTCCCAGGGGCGCAGCAGTGTAATGGTAATACGGACCATCTGACAGCTGTCAAAACAGCCCTGTTAGTCAAGCAATGAGGCCTGTCAACCTGCTGAAAAACTAGTCTGCAGCCTCTCAATTTTTCTCTCTCTTTCCCCCCGACTTACTCACTTTACCCTAACTGCCACAAAACAGAGTCGGTTTCCTTCTTGGGTTGACCCTTCACACTCCGGTCGGGTCCATACAACAACTTGTTCTGGTAAAACGCACGTCTCGCAGCCCAAAGGCCTCAAAGCGGGAAGAGTTCATAGCACTGTAAGAAGTCATTTTTCCCAACGTGATCTCATGAGAATACTGTGTATGTTTACGTAAAGTGTAGATTTATTTACGTTTTATACACACAGAAACGTATAAAACTGACGTATTTACAACACTAAAACGTAAAACATTTACATATTGACAGCACAAAAACTTAATTTATTTACGTATGTACAACTCTACCGACGTACAAATGTGTACGTATTCCTATTTATGCATATTAAAATCGCGGCATTAATGTTTCGACTCTTGCATTGAATGGTCTTCACGTTTTTACTCGTAATACTCATAAATAATAACATTTCGTTCTGTTCGTGCCTTCTGCTGCAAACTTGTTTCGGATTAGCCGACATGATGTTAAACAAGAATACACTTTGAAACCTTAAAAATAGCCTACCTTCTTTATTCGTTTAACCATTTTGTAATATTAGTTTATTTACCGTGAGACATAAAAGGCGTTTTCTCCTATAGAACCAGAATACACTAAAACACATAAATTCACAAAAGACATACATTTTATTAGCTTGATCTAATCCAAATCTGTAGAATGCATTGTTTGCAAGAAACAGATCCAAATTCAACCCTTTATCCAGCGATCTTCATCTCCATTATCCCATTATCAGCAGCGACCGTAAACGTCAAATCCCGCGCTCGTGATGAATTCAAATTCAAAAATGCTCTGTACTTTATACAAAACTATGATATACTGCCAGATAGGACTGCGACTACAACTGCAAAACATCGTCATGTGAACGACTTATGGTACCAGTTTTGACATTTTCGCAATAAATAAATTATTGTAATTACATTTTTCTGTCTGTTATGTTTTTCTTTATAATTTGTAGCCTAACGTTACATAGTTTTAAGAAATGGTTACGAGTAGGTTTAGGAGTAGGATTAGTGGCTCAAAATATCTTTTTACACATCTCGGTCCATTATGTTTTATAATTTTTATATTTTAAAATGGGTATATTTCGGTTTGGGAGTAGGGTTAAGGGATCTTAAATTTATCTATAAAATGGAAATTATACAGATCTTTATGATATGAAATATTCGTAAATAGTTAATGTTTTGTAGCTGTAAAATCTTAATAATGTTAGTAGTAGTAGTAGTAGTCATCTATCCAAGCGTACAAATAAGTACGTTTTCTTTTCTTGAAATTTACGTATTAACAATGAGACCAGGCTGTTTTTTCAATCAGTATAAAGTATTCAAAAATGTAATACGTTTCAAAATTCAGAGAATACACATACACCGTTCAAAAGTGTGGGGTCAGTAAATTAATAGTTTCTTGGCAATAAAGACATTTATAATGTTACAAAGGATTTATATTTCAAATAATGTTCTTTTGAGCGTTTTATTATCAAAGAAACCTGAAAAAAAGATCAGTTTCTACAATATGTATTAATCAGCACAACTGTTTTCAACTTTTTTAAGAAATGTTTACACATGTTAGAATGAGCAACTCATCATATTATTAAGATTTCTGAAGGATCATTTGACACTGAAGACTGGAGTAATGATGCTGAAAATTCAGCTTTGACCACATAAATAAATTATTTTAAATATTAAAATAGAAAACAATTATTTGGTAACACTTTATAATAACTGAACGCAATTAATCATTACTTAAGCATTAGTAAATAGTTTGTTCATAATGTATAAAGCATAGACATTAATAAGCAGTTTTTAAATATGCTCATAAATCAAGAATAGATCATTTATAGCTCTATCTATAATGCGTTTAATACTTGTCATACTTTGTAAATAGTGCTATACTTAATTTAGAAATGATAAATTGGTCATTAATAAACCAGTTATTTGGGAGTTGTCAGTGATTCATCTAAAGTGAGGACTAATGCCTTTAAATATCCTTTGAAAATGCTTTACAAGGCTTGTTTATCTTGCAAAAAGGAAACAAACACAACAAAGTGATACAGAACATAGAAATATTAACAGCCTTTAAATCTTTGTAAATGCTTTACAATGCATAACTAGTCACTTTAGATGAGCTCACAAAAATAGTTAACTGACCACTACTAAATGCTTGATAACTACCTGAATTAACCCTGAATTACAGTAGAAATGCATGTTAATAAAGCATTTACTAACACACTAAATAACTATTACTATATGTCGGAATAATAAGATGAAGATGAAAGTATGAATGTACATTTAAATAGTGTATTAATAATTTACTTACACTTTCTAAGTGATCTTATGAACCACTGACAACTCCAAAATAACTGGTTTGTAAATAATGCAATACTTCATTTAGAAATGATAAATTGGCCATTAATAAAGTATGAAAATACAATTATTAATCATTATAGATATGCTTTTAAATCAAGTATAAAGCATGAATAGCTGTATTTATAAACTGCTTATTAATGTCTTCTAATGCTTTATAAATTATGAATTAACTGTTTACTAATGCTTAACTAATGATTGATAGCGTGCAGTTATTATAGTGTTACCAATTGTTTTTTAAATTGTAATAATATTTCATAATAAAATCAGTTTGATCACATAAATGCAGTCTTGACATAAAATATAAAATACTTATTTCAAAAACAAATCTCCAAACGTTTCAAAGGTAGTTTCTATTTTATATTGAATACATGCATTCAAGATGTATTTTATTTTTTATAACCCATTCGAAATTGTCCTTAGATTATTTACATTTTATATTTCAAGTTCCTTTATTATTTTATATTTATATATTCATTTTATGTGTTATGTTTTATTCCAATATATGCTCTCAACAAAAACATCTTATACAAAACTCTTATGAAAATGATCATTCTTATTATTCAATGTTATTATTCAAATTCAAAGGTGAAAACTTTGAATTTTTAGACCTTTTTGTTTTCCATGACGAATAATCCAAGTATGCCAAATATATATATATTGTGTAAAGAGTCCTGGTATGCTGGATATATGAAATACAGTACCCCAGGAAATAGCAGCGTCAATGTAAGCGTGGTCTGTCTTTTCTCATGTCAAATTAAAAACATTCCTGTAATAATCCTTTCCTTCCTGATTATTAAACTTTTGGCTTGCACTGTCAACACCTGAAGGATATGCAAGTGTTTCCATTGAAGAGCACTTGGTTGCAATAGATCACAGGTGGACACTGAGGTAAACGCTACATTGTTACACATACACCTGGGTTTAATATAAAAATTTATTATATTTCACTATATAATGTCTCAACTTGACTTTCGTTTGTAAAATTATTATTATTTGGTTTGCATTCCTTTTTATTACATGTTGTTGGGTTTAAATGATATGAGAGTAGAGAAACGACAGAAAATGATGTGGAATGTAATATGTCTGTCCACGTTGAAACAAATTACACAATCAGAACCAATCAAATCATTTTTATGTTGAAATAACTGTGGCTATGCAGAATAACGCCACATGTAACAGAGGCAAGCTAGTGAAAGTAAACTTTACTCCTCTGACCTCAAAAGGCGCAATGGTGACAGACCCTAGAGACTACGGTCTTTAGTGTCCATGTGAGTGCCCACCTCCCATATCTGAAACGTCAGTGGTGCAAGTAGAACCAGAGGGGTTATATTGGTGTGCCGTGACCCAGATGGAAGTGAGGTTTAGGGGGGTGAGTGTAACTTAGGCCAGCTAGTAAGAGCTGTGGGAGTAAACTAGGGGTTACATTGGTGCCGTGACCCGGGTTGAAGTGACGTTTAGGTGGGTGAGTATAACTGAGGCCAGTTAGTAAAAGCTGTGGGAGTAAACCAGGGGTTACATTGGTGTCGTGACCCGGATTGAAGTGAGGTTTCGGTGGGTGAGTGTAACTGAGGCCAGCTAGTAAGAGCTGTGGGAGTAAACCAGGGGTTACATTGGTGCCGTGCCCCGGATTGGGTGAGTATAACTGAGGCCAGCTAGTAAGAGCTGTGGGAGTAAACGAAGGGGTTGCATTGGTGCCGTGACCCGGGTTTAAGTGACATTTAGGTGGGTGAGTGTAACTGTAGGCCAGCTAGTAAGAGCTGTTGGAGTAAATCAAGGGTTACATTGGTGCCCGTGACCCAGGTGGGAGTGAGGTTTTGGGGAGTGAGTGTAACTGAGGCCAGCTAGTAAGAGCTGTTGGAGTAAATCAAGGGTTACATTGGTGCCGTGACCCAGGTGGGAGTGAGGTTTTGGGGAGTGAGTGTAACTGAGGGCCAGCTAGAAAGAGTATCTGTTTTTAATACAACTGCTGATGGGGTGAAGGCAAATTACAACTCTTATGTAAAGTCATATAATGCTATCATGTTTTCCTTATCTTGTGCTATTGGTGCGAATGGGAACGCGAATAATATATTTGCTGTAGTTTCAGTTCACCCGCTATAGAATTTATTACAGAAATACGTTCTTCTTAAAACCATGGAAATGTGAAAAAGGTTCAATTTATGGTAAGTTAGAGCAAAAACACACTCTTTTCCATGGAGCTGTGTCATTGTTACTTACATGGTGTTACCATTGTTTTTATACTGCAGTTCATAAATCACATGAATTCGGTTGGTGAAAAATACATTTTGACATCTTGTGCTTTGCTATTGAGTGTTAAAAATCAGAGCTTTTCAGTCTGAGTGAAATTGGTGTGCTTGGACACATTGATGGCTATTTTCTGGATCCCATTTGGTAAGTTGTTACTTTTCATCCTAAATTGCCACTTTTTCTACTACAGGGCACTTTACCCAGTATAGGTCTGCAGTTACATTCAAGCACTTGATGTCCAGCAGAAAATAGCCCTCAATTTCACAAGATAAGCTGCTGAGATGCAATGATATGTGGGAAGAAAGCAGGGTAAAAAAAAACAAAAAGCACATCAAATCATTACCTCAAGCTCAGCTGAGGGTGTTAAATAGAAAAATACCTTGCATCCAGCAATAGTTTTGGGAAATAACCTCAGTCTTAATTCTAGTAGAGTATGTTGGCAGAGATCAGAACAGCTGTGATGTCATTTGTTTGGAGGTCATGTGCGAGCCTGGCGTCAGGCTGTCATGTTTAAAGGTGAAAAGAAGTCAGTCATCCAGAGAATACCGAGGGCAAGTTCAAGAGGCTTTAAACTGCCACCAAATAGGAAAAGTTGAAAGCTCTTTTAGTGCATCCTGCACTTTGTAAATTTATGTATCCATTATCATTATAGCCACTCTAAATGGATCATCAAACGCAGGTACCATTGACAGTATATTGATCTGTCCAGGGCTGTTCACCATTGCCTGAAGTGCACTAGGTCAATTGCAGTGTGTACTTTAATCAAAGTCTTTAAGTGAGTTTGACATTTTAAGAATTTTCTGTCAGTAATTTTCATTTCTGTGCAAACCGTCAATCTCAAAGATGTTTTAAAACAAAACACTGCAGGTTTTAGTGATAGAGTAGTACTGTGTAAATCTATAATAAAGTGATACATAATTACAGTACTTTTACCCATTACTTGGTCACCATGAAATCAATATTAATTATTTTTTTTTTATGGAATATTGCAGTATTAGTTATTAATGATTTATCTGTGCACATCAATATTTAGTTTCATAAAATCATCTACCCTCATGATCAAAATAACTTAATGGCGCAAGGGCGGGGCAAACCTGTCACTTACATGAGATCAACCAATAGCAAGCCACAACCGTCCAATCAATTCCCCCTGGACAAAATCAAGCCCCCGCCCTACACTTGTTCTTGTACCAGAAGCCATTTCACTCTGAATAGGGAAGGAAAGACTATCACAAGTTTCATGCAGAATTAAAAAAATATATATATATAAATAAAAGTATATGTTATTTATTTATTTATTTCACTTACACATTAAATGCGTATCAAAGATAGATAGATAGATAGATAGATAGATAGATAGATAGATAGATAGATAGATAGATAGATAGATAGATAGATAGATAGATAGATAGATAGATAGATAGATAGATCTCCTTAAAGCAGGATTAATTCTGATTGGCTGTCAATGTTTGTATTGGTTCATTAGCTGGAAAAAAATCGTTCTGAAAGTGATTCCAACTATATAATTCCTCTGTGCCGTATCAGTTCTAGTGTCGTGTGGACTCTCCTATTCTGTTATATTTATAAAGATACATATTTTTTATTGTTATAGTTATCGTCCCTTGAGTGTGAATGAGCCTTAAGTGTTTGTCTTCTGAAAAACGTCTTTACACTGTAAGTGAGGTCAGTCACTGTAATGCACATGTCACATCCATTATAGCTTGAGTCCCTAATGCTGTTGGAATGACTGATTGGTCAGGGGGATTCGAGCGTTTGGAGGGAGACACCGTTGACTTTGGCTTAGTGTTTGAGGGTACTGTGGGGGATCGAGCATTTCTGCTTCCCACCGTTACCTGGCGAGAGTGTCTGGAAAGCCAGCTTGCAGTATGGTCAATTTGGCCAACACAAACAGGTGCGATTCAGACGTTCTGTCTTTAGATGGTCCCTTGCCATTCGCCAGACAGCCAAATTAATTAACTTCATTCAGACTGTCATAAACAGATATTACGAGCAAATCGTTTTGGAGACATTCTGTGCTATACTGATTTGTCAGGTTTGTTTTTATGCTTTTTGTTGTTGTTGTTCTTGTTTTTTGTGGTCAACTTTCCAAATTATTATCATTGAAATTTTTGAAAACTACAAGAAACAAAACTGCTTAATTTTTTTATGATATAACATCAATACTTTATTGTAGTTAACTCAAACTAAAACACTTAAACATATTTCTGTTGCTTGAAATAAATTAACGTTAACTGACAATGATGTTTGTTTGTTTTTTTTATTTAACTTTATTTGCCAAGGCAACATTTCTCATTTCCATTTAATTCCAAAATTTAACTAAAAAAACAAAACAAAACAAAAAACATATATGTTTTTAAAAAAGAATACTGAGAAAAAACACACTACACAATTACTAAACCTTTAACTAAAATTAAAAGAATTTGTGTCCCATGAAGAAATAAAGTAATCTAGGTCGCATATGTAACCTGGTTCCCTAAGAAGGGAACGAGACGCTGCGTCATGCTGTTGACGCTATCAGAACGCTAACCTTGGCTACTGCATTCAGGTGACATCACAGGCGCACTGACAGGGTATAAGAGGGCGCCTAAAGAAGACGTCATCAGCTTCAGATTGTCTGAAAGAAGACGCACAGGCATGCCTGAAGTCTTGCAACTCGAAGCAGCGTCTTGTTCCGCTTCTCAACTGGGGAACCGGGGTACATGCATTACCTACACGAAACTTTGACGCTGTGTCATGGTGTCGATTGCTATGGGAATGCTATTGGGTGACAGATGAGGAAGTGGGACACCAATACCAGTATTCCCACTGTCTGCATCCATCATGCCCATCTGTTACAGAGGAAACATATTGCTACTGCCTCCATATTTCAGGTACCAAGAAAAAGCTACAGAAAAAGGAGTGGGATGCAAGCGGCAATATTGCTCACTTCCCCTTTCTGTATACGGCATAGGAAAATAAGGAGGATACTGCGATAAGGAGGATACTGGCGCTTGTGTTCCGGATGGGCACCAGATAAAAGAGTGGGCATATTGGTAATTCCAAACCTCTTCACCTGTACCCACTATCAACCTTTGATACAAGAGAAGCACATCAAAAACAAGTCCATACTCCTAGTACTGATGCTGACGAATGAGAAAAGTTGGATGCAATCTAAGCCATATCTGCTTTTCCTCCCTAAACAGCCCATCTCAAACTACACTGTAAAAAATGTGGCTGCGATTAGTTAAAATTTGTTGAGATAACTTAAATATCCAACTTAACCAAACTAAACTAAAGTTAACTAAACTTAATATTTTAAGTCAAGCTTGAACACTACTTTTTAAAGTTGAAACAATGTTGGATTCTAAGTTGTGCTAAATAATCGCAGCAATTTTTTTTACAGTGTAGGCAGCAGGTCGAAGAGTAGGACACGAAGCGGCGGTAATACCTAATCTGTTCACCTGCATGCTTCAAGCCCCACGATTGCAGTCACTGTGTCGCCTCAGCATCAGCAGGACCTGACCCCCTTAAAGAGAGCCAGGTGGGATTGGGAGTGGGCAAGTTAAACCTTTCACATTGCATGAAACATCTCCCTAAATCTGCAAGTCATTGGGCCCTATTTTAACGATCTAAGCGCATGGTCTAAAGCGCACGGTGCAAGTACACTTAGGCCATGTCCGAATCCCCTTTTGCTAGTTTAACGGCGGGAAAAATGGTCGGCGCACCCAGTGCATGGTCTAAAAAGGGCTGTCCCTATTCTCTTAATGAGTAATGCGTGTGTTTTGGGCGTAACGTGCAATAAATCAATCAAAAGTCTCATCTCCCATTCCCTTTAAAGCCAGTTGAGCTCGCGCCATGGCGGATTCACTATTTACATGGCGGAATTTGCATGCTGAAGAGCTGAATGCTTCTCCAGAGAGGAAACGGATTTGCTCGTGCGCGAGGTTAAAGTGCAAGCAGAACATCTACAGGACAAAGTGTACGTGCGCTGTGGACCCGCCTATAGGCTTATATTACTAGCACGCTCTTTAAATAACAAAATAAATACTGCACCATTGACTTTAGACCAGGTTTTCAGTTGGTCAATGGCTCAGTCCATTTCAGTTCTCCTCAAAATATCAACGCGCCAACAATGCGCCTGAACACACCGTGTTTTCTGACCAGCGCACATGGGCGCACAAATGGGCACAAATGCATTTGCTATTTAAACAATGTGGTGCAGGACGTGAAAATGATAACTGCGTTGGACTGAAACTAGCAAAAACCACTTGCGTCGCACCTGGCGCCATATTGCAACTGGTGTTTGATAGGGCCCTTGTTTTTTTTTTCTCTTAAAAACACAGGCACACAGGGAAATTCACATGCACAGACGGAAAAACGACTTCCTGAAGACAAATAAGCTGATGACGTGTTCTTCAGCACGCCACCTTATACCCTGTTGGCACGCACGTGATATCACCTGACTGTGGTAGCGAATCAAGATTGGCTTGTGTTCACACGTGCTTCAGACACCGGTTCACGCGAAGCATTTCCATAGAGTTAAGACCTTGACGCAGCATCAGAGAAGTGTGAATAAACAACAACAGTACTTGAAATATTGTTTTATGTGTCCTCATCTTTCTGCTTCATTAATACCAACTGGACTTACAAAATGCTGCTAGTCGTATTTACTTTGCCCTGAGCCCAGTCATATGTGTTACTTTGAAGAGTTTCCAGAGAGTAAAGCTTAGGGATGAAAACAGCCATAGTTCTGCTTGGACATTCGAGTACGTTGTTTCTCTGCTCCTTATTTTCTTGTTTAAAAGAGCTCTCAATAAGTTTTTCCATGCACTCTGATCTTTTTTTCTCCTTTGGGTCTCATTAAAGCGAAGCACACTTGGAAAATGGGCATACGCGAATGGCTGCTTTCTAACAACACTCTCGTTCTAAACAATCCTCTAACAACTTCAGTATTTGACCTAGTTTATAGTTTAGCACATGTGAAAAACCCCACACGATTCTGAGAAAGAGGAAGAGAGAGCGAGGCGAGGGCGAGACCTGCTCATGTTGTTAATAACGTGGGCGTTTCGTTCTACATCCACACTGAGGTTCAGAATAGTTAATGGCCCTCGATAGAAGTGGAAATTGTATTATTAGGTTTGAACAGGGGACATTT
This sequence comes from Phoxinus dragarum, assembly GCA_033366665.1. Classification (NCBI taxonomy): domain Eukaryota; kingdom Metazoa; phylum Chordata; class Actinopteri; order Cypriniformes; family Leuciscidae; genus Phoxinus; species Phoxinus dragarum. The sequence continues at coordinate 29,874 of JARPMJ010005229.1, forward strand.
ACTCATCCAACACAAAGCTGATATATTTACATACCATCACGCATTTGGATATCTATTAAAGCACTTGTGGATGAGTGTTTGACTCAAACACATGACACTTTTAACAGTGAACTCAATATATTTTTGATAGATAACAATGCTTTCCTTATGCTCTGCATATAATAGTGTGGTTCAACGGTATTGGATCACTATTGTGAAAATGTATTTATTTTGCACTGGCATGGGAATGAAAGTCTTATCTTGTTGCAGGGAGTGAAGAGAAGTGGCTGGTGAGCTGAAGACTGGCAGATTATGACACAGAAGACTGAGGAAGACGAGACAGTTCGATGAACAGGTACGTTTTTTCACAGGTTCAGTGTAGAATGACAAGACCAGAACCTGATGTGTGTTTGGTGCTGGCTGTATATGGAGGAACTGATGAGGCTGATGGCGGACAGGTGTGGTTATTGATGAGTGTGACAAGGTTGTGAAAGATACATTTATATGGGATATATTTGAAACTGAACTTCAGCCTATCAATTTTTTTCTTAAATGTTCATATTAAACAAAACCTAGAGAATATGGGTTGGTGTTGGTGTCTATGACTGTTTCTGTGAGAAAAGACTAAGAATATGAGATAAATGTTTCTGTCATACTTATAGACTGTTGGGCTGAATAGTAATAATCACGCCGTGTTAGTCCCAGCCCAATGTCAAAACAGCCGATTCAAAGCTGACAAAGATTCTTCTCGTTTCATTGAAAGCTACAATTTCCCTAGCGCTGTCTGTGATTAAGAAAATCTTCTTAAATGTAAATATTATATCTCATAAATGGGTGGGGATTAATGTCGCCATGAAATTAAACTTACACTAGTCTTTTCCCTATTGTGACGTATATCCAAAGCCCTTTCACACAGCGCGTTGATCCTGGGAAATTGCAGCGAAATTGCCGGAGTGCCTTCTATGTGAACGCAAACACATCCCTGGATTGATGCCGGGTTGGGGACCTAGTAACTTTGCCGGGATCAGTCCCGGAACGCGCCCTGTGTGAACAAAGCAGAATCCATGCCGTAAGAGGTGTGTCGTAGTGATGGCGCACGTGCCATCGCACGACTCTGTTGTTCTTAGAAGAACGTTTGTGTTCGTCATCAACACGAAAAAATGTCTGCAAACTGGAACGAAGCAGAGACCAGGCAGATTCTTACTATCCGCGGTGAAGCTGAGATTGTTCGCCAGCTTTGTGAAACGGTACGCGATGTGTTAGTGTACATGTTTTCGACGCGTACGTTACACGTCTCATCCTGACGTCACGTGTCCTTACGGGATCTTACCGGATGTGTGTGAACGCACTCACAGATCCCGGAAAATCACTGGCAGTGTGAATGAACCAAAATCAAACGATCCCGGGACAAATCCCGGGTCACATTATCCGTGTATTTTCCGGGATCTCTGTGTGAAAGGGGCTCAAGTGAAACGGCAAATGTAGGGCGGGGCTTGATTTTGTCTGTAGGGGATTGATTGGATGGTTGTTGGCTGCTATTGGTGGATCTGATGTGATTGACAGATTGCCCTGCCCTCATCATCCGAGAAGAGAATAGATGAGCTGCAAGAGGGAGGGGAAGTTATTCTGATTCAAGATTATGAGACACATGATTAATGATAAATCATTTAAAATATACTCTGCAATATTCTATAAAAAAAATGGGTTTGGGTTTGATTTCATGTTGACTTTAAAACAGCTACAATTTCTCTCTCGATGTCAGTGATTGAGCAACATAAACTTCTTAAATGTAAATATTATATCTCAAAAAGGAGATAGGGATTAAACCATTATAAAAAATATATACATTTTACAGTTTGATTAGATATCCAGATTCGACTTTATTCTTAAATAAATACATAGCTTACCTACAAAAAATGTAGGTTAAATACATAAATAAACATCACACTTTCATCAGACATTAAAGATATGAAATGGGGCTCTTTATTAGTAGGTGTTCAGTACAGACGGTAATTAAATGTTAAGCGGCTGCTGCACTGAGCAGCAGGGAACAACGTCTGTTTAGCGACTGTAGGCTGCAGTCGACGGAAAACCCACGGGGAACGCTTGGACCAGTCCTAATAGTAGCCAACTGTTTTTACGCAGCTGAGCCTTTCTTATCTTCTGCACTATCAGGGTCCATTGCTTCCACAAATAAAGGGGCAATCAAACCCTGAGAGCACCACAGCGATCAAAGCAGCGTCCCCAAAAAAGAAAACCAGTGTGGGACAGTAAAACAACTGCATGATTGTGGATTATGGGGACTGAAGGGAAGTGGACCACCACAGACCGAATCGTGCCCACTTAAGAACAGAATGAGTGTTAGGTGTCTAAATGTGCATGACTGACCACTTTAAATGTTGAGAAGCCAGCTGCATCTTTCTTAATAATAGGTTTTGCTCTGTTGAAGCACAAGAACGAATTTAATGCAAATATTAGAGAAGCCCTAGTAAATACTGAATACCGTATCCCGTAATGTGCTTAACCTGATCTTCCATTTCCAATGTGACAAATGGATTGACAGTAATATTAACCACAACTTTTTGCAATATCTCTTCTCTTCTCCGATGACGAGGGCGGGGCAACCTGTCAATCACATGAGATCCACCAATAGCAAACCACAACCATCCAATCAATTCCCCTTGGAAAAAATTAAGCCCCGCCCTAAATGTGTTCTTGTTCAAGAAGCCGTTTCACTATAGGGAAGAAAATACTATTGCAAGTTCTGTTTTAATCTCTTTTTTTTTACACATTATTTGATCAGACTGCCAAATATTTACACACATTTTGAATAAAATTGTACACAGATTTTCCAATTAATATTTAAAAATAAAATATATACTTTTTTATTTCCAATTTTGTTTCTAGTATAATGTGCTACAACCTCTCTGTGCTTTCTAAATACAATATTAGTCAGTAAAGTGTATGCTGTAAAAAGATAGTCGTTGTACAGTACGGTGCAGAATTCAGCTAGACTTTCATGCTGGTCGCAGGCATTTCAAGTAAAACAACAGGAAAAAGTGTCATCATGACTGTCAAGTTAATGTCGTTTACAAAACCCTCTCAACATTTTAAATTACTGCCTTGCGTTTTGCATAGAAATATTCCACTGCATGTCTTCAGCGGTGACACAGAAAGCTTAAACTGATATATGTGTGTGATTACTAGAAGATTTACCGAAGGGAAAAGAAATCCTTCCCCAGAAGTGTGGTATTTAGTGTGTGTATGTGCATGTGAAGAGAAAGAGGGAGTGTGTGTGTGTTTTTGTGTCTAACTCCTTTGGGAGTGAGGTAAATTGCGGTGTGCCCAGTGTGGGAATTGGTTTGCATTTTTTGCTGAGAGAAATTCAAATTCCAGAATAAATTGCCTGTGGAAAATATGAATGAAAAAGCACCATGAAAACCAAACACCAAAGCTGAATTCATTGCATCACACTTTTACTGGATCCATACGTTGCACGAGGCAGCAAATGCAGTTGTATTGAGAGTGAGAATAAAAAATTGCAGGGTGAAAGGCTTTGGTTTAGATATATCTGCATTCCACGGGTCGCCCGATAAAGCTGAAAAGGATTTTCAATACTGGTCAATCTCTGGCTCACAGCCGTGGCTCCATTGATTGCAATTCGAGCGTAACTCTGCGCAGTTAACATAAATTAACACCAGTCAGAAAGTGAAACCAATCAGTTCCTGAGAAACACAAGCTCAGTCTAAAATAAACGTTCCGATTCATTCCGGTAATGCAGAAATTGACTTTATTTATTTATTTTCAATTGCAATTTTACATAATGCCATCATACTATGGTTTAGTGTAATGTTGACCATTGCAAAAAAAGGGGTGGGTATGAATTATGCAGGACATATACATGAACTATGATGTGACATGGTGGGAAGGCTTAAAATAAAATCTTAATAAAGATCTCGAGTGAGGGATGGTTTTATGTTTGCTCCAGGGGTCTGTGCGCTTTGGGACCATGGGGGTCTGTGTCACACCATTCGTCATAGTGACAGGTCAGTGGCGTCAAGTGCCAGCAAGTGTGACATTCCTCAGTGCATTAGACCACCAGAACACACACACACACACACACACACACACACACACACACACACACACACACACACACACACACACACACACACACACACACACACACACACCTGGAAAGGAAGATGATATGGTGTGTATACCCCCTCTTCACTATACGTATAACATCTTCCCAACCCCCTTCTGTTTATATGTCAGTTCAAAAGTTGTTGGGTCTAGGTAAGCGAGAATTCATGCCTATTTGTATCACTAATCATACATGTAAGAGCGGATAGTGTTATAAGTCACAAACTGCAGACTCAACAAACCGCATTGTTTGCAAAACTGCTCTCTTTAATCTTTTGAAAGAAAATAAAACAATACACCACGAGAGGTCATGCTGTGGTTATGGGGTGTTTCAAATCTCCTGAATCACGATAAAAATTCCATGTGATGCATGACTTCTTGTGGCTATTTATTTATTATGTTAGTTTTTATTTTATGTTTTATTTGTGCTTATATTTTGATGGGATTGCAAATTGAGAAAAAGAGGAAAAGGATCAGGATCAGGAAAAGACCACAGGCCGCATTTATAAAATGCCTGTACGATAAAACACGCGTACGGAGGGATTCGAGGTGAGGGAAGTGAGGAACAAATCATGATTTATAAAAGCAGAAACTGACGCAGAAAAATCTGCTAAAATCTGCTTTGTTTGTGCTAAAAATACCTGTTATTCAATTAATTAAAAATTGTCAATAAAAATTTAAAGATAAATAAGCAATCACAATATGAATTCATATAATTATATTTGCAAACGAGCAAATTACACCACTGAAATTGATTTCCTGAAAATAATAATAATTTTTGTTTTCCAAGAGCACGCTTGGATTTGCTTGCTCATTGATGATGAGTGCCATGCTTCTTATGAACCATAAAGAGATTGTTGTGGCCGTTTTGTAGGTGGAGATTATTTTACATTTTGCGTTTGAATTTAAGATGAACTGTGATTTATTTGCATTTAGCAAAATCTTTTGTGCATTCAGACGTTTCATAAATTGTTCTTAAGAACATTTCGGACTTTGCGTTTAGGATCATTATACACATGTCTTTATAAGTAGGGCCCCAGACCTGTTATAAAATCACTCCCTATAGTGCACAATTTGAGGGGAGGCCATTTGTAGTGGTGTCCGACCTTATGAGTGCACTCATTCAGTCCCATAATGCACCTCAATAACAAGTGCAAACTATGCACAGTCTACGGCTAGCCACTAGAAGATAGTGTCCACATGCTCAGTTTTTGAATTCGCTTACTCGTTTACATTCATTCAGCGGACATTATTAGTGGAGTAATGTATGGAATAGTAAATGAGGTGATTTCGGATATAGCTTGGAGTCAGGACTCAAACTTGGGTCGCCCAAAGTATTGTTGCGCTATATGTCAGAACGGTATATCAAGCAGCACTGATAGGAATCACAAACAATAAATTCACAAATTCATATAGTTCATTAACCTATAAGTTTGATATTGAAAACCTGATTTGGATTATGCAAGGTCTTAATATCAATATCAACTATTTTACAAAGGCTTTGAATATGGCTCATCCAGTCATGTTTTAGAACTGGAACTACCAGTTTCATATGATTTTTTACATGAAGGAAATGAGAATTTTGCAGGTTGCAGGGACCCACCCGTAGACTTCCCCCCTGAACCATTTATCCCTTTCATGCTATCCTTAACACTTATTTGGATTAGCGCTGTAATGAAACGTCCACATGTGCCACATCAGATGGGGATTTGAGATTCCTTCGCCTAATGTGAAGGTATAAAAAAATCTTAAGAAGAACAAATGCATCTACATGTTTCAACTATAATATATTTTTTTACACCCCCTTGGTATTCTACATATTTGAACTCACTATTAATTGTATGAATAATAAAAATCTAACTATAATGAATAGCAAAACAAGTTTTGACATAGCCCCAAGTAAGTCATTTGATTTCACTACATCAAATAAATACTTTTCTCACAGAAAATGTATGCATTGACACCCATTATATGTAGCACTATCAAGACCAGGTGCACGTAAATGCCAAGTGCCCTTTGTTTCTATTGAAATAGGATTTATTTTATGTTCGTTTGGTATTCATTTTTACGTCTCTGTTATGAATTGACTGATTGTCTCAGCTGCCATAAAAGGGTGATAATTGGACAAAATCATTAATATAATTATTTCTGGGAATACAAAGAAGGCAAATACTTGCTAACATTATGAGGTATTTATCAGTTTCGAGTGGATCCCAAGGCCACCCAAGCTTAGACATTTCTCACATAAACATGCGAGACTGTAGTGTCCTTTATGTCCTCTACTGCCTGTGCTCATGCAATATGGTTTTATCAGCACTTCAATTGGCCAGTGTTGAGAGACAGAAAAATTATCTACCATTTTCCTATTGCTACCCAGATGTCTTTTTGATGCCAGACATGACACAAATCTGACAACAGTGGGCTAAAAAAAAAAAAAAAAAAAGAATAAATAGAATAAGTGACTTCCACTCAGCTGAACCTTCAAAACAAATTATTTGGCGTATGTATCATTTTGCCTTTTAATGGGGTCTGAACAGCCAGGCCAAGAGGAATGACCTTGTTCAGGGGGGCAATTTCATTCAATCATTCAATCAGGCTTGGGTTGCACCATGCTCATCCCCCAGACTGAGGATCTTTGGGTCAGGCCAGGCCAACACTTTCATCTGTCTATGATGGCGTCTGGCATTGGAGTCTCTGGAAATGCATCCCAAGCATGGCTGTTGGACCAATCCATCATCACCACTGCATCCAATCGCTGTGTCCTGTCTATTAATACACGTTTGATGATGATGGACGGTGTTTCAATGGATTGGGTAGACAGAACCAAGCCAATATGCCCATTTCAAGGTTTGATTGTGCTTATTCCATTTGTCATGAAAGGTCTGGCATTGGGGCCGAAAGAAAGTATGCATCGGTGTCTTAGATCCTAATCTTTTCATGGTGGGGCATTTCAGCATTATGAACCATGGATGATCCATGCCTTTGGTTTCGTTAATGCCTTTCACATGGACCTATGTCCCAACAATTTGTTTGTTATACAAGTACATCTATCAAATCCCATGGAAATCCAACTGCCACTTACTGCTCAGTTCAAAGCCAAAGAAAGAATGAAAAAATTAAAATTTGGAATTTGCTCTGGCATGCATCCATGGCCATGTAGAGGACAACAATATGTGTTCTAGTTTCGAACAGGCGCATTCGTTTCCCAGTGGCTTGATGCCACAGTTCTGTGTTGGTTTAGCTACGCATCTCCCATGCTGCTCGGATTTGCTCAACGGACTCTCGGATGTAACGAGCCACGGCAAGCTGAGCACACATGCGGTGTTCCCTCACCCCCTTCCAATTTGAAGATAATTACAGGCAATTAAACAAACGCTTTCCCTGTTAGGTTGAAACTCCAGTGTGGGCACATTCCAGTGTGCATCCTTTATAGGCCCTCACAATGTGGTCAAAGGTGCCCCACAAGGGAACAATGGGAAGGGGCTGTGTTATTTAAAAGACTAGGCAGTACTTGAATGTGGATGAGCTAAAGAAAAGGGGAACTGGAGAGGGGTCCACTTCAAACAAGTGGAACCGAAGAGTGGAAACTTGGCCCATTTTTCCTTGCGAAACAGGAAAGAATTGGAGGGTAATTAACCAAGGGTTTAAACTGAGCAGTCATCAAGGTGATACTACACAGCACGTTTCTAAGCTTTCAACCACCAATGCCGACCACACAAAGCTGTAGATTTGTAAGCATCAGCACTGCAAACAGGAAGGAGATCTTGACTACAACTGGTGCTAGTTTTCCATATAGGTACGTTCATCCTTGCGTATCAAATGAAGACTATTGCTTTTGTTTACAGACAGTAACTGTCCTTGGACTGTTCCAGGTTAAGAAACTAATTTGTTGGCTTATTTTGCAGTGGTCAGGGTGGTCAGTGGCCTTGACCCTTGCTTGTGACTGGGCTGAATTTTAATTCTTTGCCAGACACAGAGGATCTGGGCTGTTTCTCTTTGAAGGACATCCAGTGACAGCAAGCACAGTCCCTTGGCAGCCCTGTCAGAGCATTGCAGCAGAACCAGACAGACAATGAGCTGTGTGTATGAGGTGCATTTGAGAGTCCGTGCCAGAGAGGGGGATATTTTGCCCTTCTGCAGGAAGCACAGGAACTCCTATTCCCTCTGGGTCAAGTTCTCACTTTTAACTTCCTGTTGACCACCATTTACCATCAATGACATTACTGCGAGAGTAATCGATATGTCCCCTTTATGCAAATATATTGTGAGGGTGTTTAACCTCTAGATGTTGAATTTGCAAGAAAGAATGGTTATACTTTATTTCAATGGTCTAATTTAGACATTCTACTAACTATAAGTAACTTTGCAACTACATGTCAATTAACTCTCATTAGAGTATTAGTAGGCTGTTAGGGTTCGGGTTAGTAGAATAAGTTGGCGTAGTTGCAAAGTAACTTATAATGTGGACCATTGAAATAAAGTGTTACTGAAATAATTACTTTTGAGCTGAATTTAAAATATGATTACATGATAACAATGCTCAGTAACTCTTTATTTTAAGGTGACGAAGTTATACGTTACTACATGCACTTACTATAGGAGTAACAGTAAATTATGCAAAATGAGAAACTCTAACCCCAACCATAACTCTATAGTACGTACAAGTAGTTCAAAAATATTACTTAGTACTTATTTGAGTAAATACAATGTAACTACTTCACCTTAAAATAAAGTGTAACTCAATGCTTGTACAGAAGAAAAAAGTAATTCAATTAGTTTTTTGTTCACCTGTTTTCTCATCAGGCAGTCAACAATTGTAAGTCTGATCACAGTGAGCAGTAAGAGCACATTTCTCCTCAAAAATATTTTTTGGGGTGTCAATTCCCTAACTAGAGTGAAGCCCTAATTTCCTGATATACTGTATATAACGTGAATAGCATGCTTTGATCAATCTGTACTCTTGGACATTAGGAATATTTTTCCTGAAAGTTCAAAGAAATTCCACAGGATGTTCAGGGATGTGTACATTGCTTATCATTTACTTTCAGAGCAGATCAGACAAGGGACAAGTAGTGTGAAGCGGACACGGTGAGCGTGTTCGTAGCTTCCTGTTCTTTCCTATCCCTCCACCAATGGCCTCCATGAGGCAGCGGTGTGCAGAATCAAACAGGAGTCCTCCCTTAGGGACCACCCCACCCGTCTATAAGGGGGTTTTGCTTGAGTGAAGCATTATAATGGCTCAAGGAAACAGTGCTTCTCTAAAAAACTTTCAGAGCTGTCAAACGGTGAAGATTAATGCCTGAGCAGGATCCCTCTTGGGGAATTAACTCTCCATTCTCTCCCTCCTTTCTCTTTTCCTGCTCCCACACTTGGTAAACTTACAAGAACATCTTTCTGTCTCTCCCCCTCTCTCTCATTCGCCTTCTTCAGCATTTATTTCCTTTTCTAAACATATGCATGTTTAAACATTTAATCCAACTTCAAAAGGTGCCACTCAATGGGCGCATCTGACAGCCAGGCTCAGATCAGCTGAAGAGGGACTCAATGTGTCCTCAATCTGTTCTTGGGGAAAACTCAGTGAGGAGCAGAGATTTTGATTGATCCATGGCCATCGAACGCTTTAAAGAAGAGCAATCTCCTCACCGACAGCGGACGATCACACAAAGAGGCTTTCTCACTGTACTTATTTACTTGCTTAAGTTTGATCTTCGATGGCCAAAGAAAATGTCCCTCTAGAGTTGCCAGAGAGGAAGAATAAAGATTTGATGTTACTAAACCTGATTTATCAGAAAACAGAACTCTCTTGTTTAACCCAATTTAAAGAAAGCTGTGGTGGAGGCTGATTGATTTCTATGACATCACAGAGATATGGACTGTCTTCACTCATCTTGTCAGAGTTTCGCAAAATCCCTTTGGGTCTGAGCTTTTTTCTGTAATGGAATGGTATTTCTCCACTGGGGTTGGACATTAGAATAGTTAAAGAAGAATATGCACAGTGACGTAAGGCAGAACCAGATGATTTTGAAAATATCTTTTAAAAACTTCACTGTAATAAAATTATGATCAATAAGTTATGACAACATATGTTTTTACATTGCTTTAACTTTAAAATAGTGAGAAATTTTATTTTGTTTTGTAAGTTACAAGATTCAACTTATTTTGAGTCAGTTAAATGTCATTTAAGTTGAAATGATTTAAACATCCAAGTTGATTGTACTTAAAAAATGAAGGCAGCAACTTATGTTTTACATATATATATATAAAGACTTTCTTAAATAAACCTTTAGACAATTAGCAATGTACAAATTCTTGTTTTTTAAAAAGCCGCCTGGGATTTTTTATTAAAAAAAAGAAAAAAAAGATTGCTTTTGAACAGTGTCTTGTATAGTTTTAAATGCTAAACTAACGTATTAGGATTGAACATTAAAAATTCGAAAACATAGTGCTGTGGAACCAATGACCATTGTCCTTCCGTGATTTACATTTAAGTTATGTGCTAGTTTGCCTAATGTGAACCTCATGGTTCTGCCATAAACAACAAAAAATATATTCCCAATAGGCCGCCCCCTGCAGGTGCCACGGGTCGATTTCGCCACAATGTCTTAATACATACTGATTAATATGACAACTATATCATTGCTCAGTGAAATCTTCCTGGGCTGTATACTATGACCAATATGTAATAATTTGTAGGCAGTGACCCAATGACTGATCGACATGTGTGAGGTACTCGTATGAAGCCAATCAGGGGAAGTGGAAGCAGTCCGCTTTGAATGCAATGAATACCTTCATTCAAGAGAGCCAAAATCTATACTTTGGTTTGACTTAATGCATGTCAGATTCATTTTAAGAGAAGAAAGCTGCTGAGATCTGGATTGTTTCTTCGGATGTATCTGAATACTTGCAGTCTTTGGATGCTATTGCAAACATAGATACATGTGTCTCACAGACGTTTTTGTAAGGGGGCAATGATCGCATAATAACCAGGGTCTGTTCTGCATGCCCAGATAATCAGCATTAAAAATAACTCAATCAAACCATGACGAATCTCCTTTGGAGCTGGCATCCTACAAAACCTTTTCAACATGATCTCTTTTCCTCCACCTCCTTGTTCTAAAAACAAAATGGGTGGCATTCCTCACCCACCACAAGCACACATGGCCAGTATTCCTCGTGTTCTCCTTAATCGAAGTCAGTAGAGGACCAGTCTGAAACGATTACTCTTGCTTGGTTTCTCTCCGTGGATTCGGTCTTGAGGTTAAGCAGGCTTTTCATATAGCAGATCGCTGATGTGACCCCCCTGACACCGCTTCTGTCTGACTGGGCTCTTGGGGTCAAGCTGAGCCTTGTGATTGCAGGATCTTTAAGGGGCCAGAGGGGTCAAGTCCATTTCCAAGAGGGTCAATGTTTCTTCTGCAGGTGGACAAGAATAATGATGTGTCATTTTTTGTTACAGGGCAGTACACTAAGCCGTTTATGTGAAATAGCACACCTTGGAGGGTCGTGTTTGGCCTTCTTTTCTTTGGAGTTGCTACCAAATTTGCAATGCTTAGACAATATTTAACATTTAAGCATATTGTGGCTGTAAGCAAGAAACATTGATGCCAACCTGTTTGATTGCAGTTCTTTTTGACTATAATAAATATTAGTAGAGGAGTAACAACTGGATTTACACGCAGAATATACATTGCCAATATTATTTTCCCCAAACTAACATACTATTAAAGTGGTCAATAAAGATGAAATGACAGTGATACGTTAGTTTACCTGTAGAACAATGAATGCAATTCATTGGCAATACATATTGATGCACCTTAATGCTTAATAAATCACATAAAAGTTGTTGCAAACATGTCTATGAGCCTCACTAATAATTGTACAAGCACTTTAGATGATAAGCAACAATAAGAAATCTTAATAAAATCTTGCCTGCTGCCATTAGTCTCTTATCTGCATTGTGATTTACACTTGAGTCCAATAGAATAGATGGCAGAAATGCACATTTCTTCTTATTCTAATTTATTCTTCTTCTTCTTCTTCTTCTTCTTGGCTGCGTTTAATTCCACTTTTAGTCATACACTCGTGAACTTCCCTAAGCACTTAGGGAAACCCCACCACCCTCACGGGAAACCCCACCACCATTTTGAAGTGCGTACAAATTCGTCAAGTAGGCGAAGGAAACCTATTTTGACGGACCCTCGACCCCTCGATTTTGACAGAGTCTACTCAACATGTACACTTCAGGAATATCCATAGACCACAATGCACCATGATTGTGATGTGATTCAATTTATCCACACCCCACAACTCTATAGTGTATGACATTGGAGTTATTTTGACATTTAACCGTATAATACTTGTAGCTACTTTAATCCGTCTGTTTTTAGCACAGTTATTGGATTATCATTTGTGTTTGTTTAGTTTGCTCCAAGCATATGCACAGGCCTATAGAATGGTGCGTAAAAAATAATAATAAGGACAAAACTGTGAATAATAGATCAGCTCCATATCAGATTCCGAGTGATCAAGGGCTTAGGGCAGGGATGCTCGGACTTGCCCTAACTGGCACACTTCAGGTTCTTTCGGTTGTCCCATTTGTCATTTCAAGTTTCAGAAGGGTGCTCGCGAGCGCCCCCCTTTGCGGTCGATCTGCGCCCTCGATGTGCACTTTTGCCAAGGTGCGAGCTCCTCAGCAGACTTCTTCTCTACAGTCAAAGCTAAGTTACGTCACGAAAGTGCCGACTCATAGGCAGGCTGCGAGTGTTTAGGGTGCCATTTGGGACAGGCCCCTCCAATCTGCCCCTGGAGGGTCGCTGCCCGGCAGAGTTTAGCTCAAAGCCTGATTCATCTCACCTGTGATTTGCAAGGGATCCTGAAGACTTAGCTTGCTCAGGTGTGTTTGATTGGAGCTAAAAACTGAACGACAGAGGCCCTCTATAGCAAACTTGAGGGTGTTCCCTAAAAACGTATGGCGTTCCATTAAAACATATCACAAAGGTTCCGCCAGTAGTGGGCGCTCGCGTAACGTTAGCAATGACATACATATGAGTGTACGAGACGGAGGGAATTTAGGGAGGCAAGGGTATCAAAAATTGGATCTAAACGCAGCAATGATGCATTTATGCCACCTACTGGACTGGAGTTTGAAATAGCTGTCTTACAGGGCTGCGTTTCCAACAAGTTGATCGAAGTTGGTGGCAATTGTTCTATGATCAATTTAGACTTACGATGCTTTTTCGAAACGCAGCCCAGGACAGTCATAGTTTTGAAAATTGCTTTAAAATCCAATCATTCTTTTTTTGTGTTTTTGACTTTAATATATATATATATTTTTTTTTACACTTTTACATTCCCAAACATCACTCTCATCACTGCACACTTGCAAAAATCTATATCTCAACAAAATCAGATTTCATGATGTAATTCTCTGCAAGAAAATCACAAATAGCACAAAACGCTAAGTCTTTCTTTTTTCCTTCCAGTTTTAACGATTATTGCTGTTCTAGTTCTGCTGTTCTTTCCTCCTGACAGCTCACTGTGTTAACAAGGGCTGATTTCCTGATACTTGATTAAATAATAATATCCCTCACTTTGAATTATCCAGAAGCCTCAACATCGGCAGGCACATGGCAAGTATGGAAGGCCTCCAAAAAACCAGCGCTGAGAGATGACTGTGAGAGTGTGAACATTTCAAATGTCTTCACCGCAGGAGATGTGCTTCATTAGTCCATCCTACACTTAATTGTATCTGTTCTATCATGCGTTCTGTTTCTTTTTATTAACCAGCGTCCTGCAGTTCTGCTCTATTATAAAAAGACTTGACCCTAATTCCTTCTACCAAATGTTTATTGCTGATTATATATATTTTTTTATTTGTTCATTCTGTCAGTGATTCCAATCAAACGAGAGCTGTTCGTTTTTAACAATTTAATTAAGGTTATTTTCTGAATAAAGTTTTTACACTGAAAACCTCAGAATAAAAACTGCTTCATAAAAACATATTTTTGATTTACATAACAAATCCACACTAGCATACATTAATTAGTATATATTTTAATACATATATACCGGTAGTCATATATTTTAATAATAAAAAATGGTTGAACGGTTTTCTCAGGACAAGTGGTCACATGTTTCATATATTCATTTTAACTCATTTACAAATCATGATATTTTGTTTGCTCCCATGTTTGCTGTTTATTTACATTTTTCCTATTAAATAGCTTTGGGCAGGGTTTTTTGTTTTACATTTTTCTTATTAGGCAACAGAAAACTCACTGGAGAAAGCAGTGTGATGATTCCCACATACTATATCATATGTAATAACAATATCTGTAATCTCCTTCATTTGGATCACACAAACAGAAACTGTTAGTTAAGGATTTAATTTATAATTTCACCTTGCCAAATTATGCAAACAGAGCAAATCATTTTTTTTAACAGGTCTGCAGATCTGCTTTGATGGTTGAGCTGTGAAACGTATTGACACTTCAAGGGATGGTGTGAATTCACACACACACACACACACACACACACACACACACACACACACACACACACACACACACACACACACACACACACACACACATATTTTCAGATGCATACTTTCTATTTTCACTCCTCTGATGGCAATCAGACAACATAACCTTTGCTAGATAAGAAAGGGTCACATCCTGGTGCCTTGTGTCCTTCTGAGGCCACCGTCTCCCTCACTTCCTGTTGCCAGTCACCAGTAACACTTCAGGACAAGAGTGTGTGATTACAGACAGCAGAGTTACACTGTTTATCAGCGTGTTAAATTAAAGAAGGGCCCTTAAAGCAGAAACAAAGTCTTGTTTATAACCCGATAGTCGCATAGAAAATAAAAATTACATATCGCATTTAATATGTTAAGTTGTGATTTCAAACAGAGCTATCAGCGATATCTAACACTGTTAAATTGTCAAAAAAAAAAAAAAAACCTGAAGTCTGCCATCAACGGTCAGAGATCCCAGTGTGAACTCAACTGCTCTTCAAAAACAGTTTTTGTATTTATTTTTATTTTTAGCTAAAATATTCACCCAATCTCAAAAAAGGGTGATATTTTGTCACGAAGATCACCATCTTTTTCCCATATTTAATTATTACTCTCTTATATTAATTATACCACTTCCAGATTTCAAACTAAACACAGAAAACCGAAGCTAAACTTGAGAAAGGTGTGTGTGATCTCGCAGCGTCCAGTTAGCAGCTGTCAGGAAGCCTTTCATCCGAGACTAAACCTGTGATATGCAGATTCACTCTGAGGACAAATGGCCGACGGGGGGGCTTCACTCATTCCTTCCTTGAAAGAGTGAAAAATGACAGCTAATGACTTGAAATGACAGCAATATTGTAAACCTCACACCTACTTACGTCGTGGGAATGTCTAGACGCCCGAGTTCATGCACCGAGACATGACCGTGTGCTGTTATATAGGCCTTCCACATCTACAAGACATTCAGCAAGGACACATTAAACCAATCAGAAGTATCAGTAAAGACATTTATAATGTTTTTTCAGATAAATGCTGTTTTTATACTTTCTTTTAATAAAAAATCCTGAAAAGTAAAATATTTCCATAAAATATGAAGCCGCACCACTGTTTTCAACAGATAATAATCATAAATGTTTCTTGAGCAGCAACTCATCTTATTATAATGATTTCTGAAGGATCATGTGACACTGAAGACTGGAGTAATGATGCTGGAAATTCAGCTTTGTCATATACACACATACATTATATATATATATATATATAATTATTTTTTTACTAACAATTAATTGTATCATATTTTCGACCAGGCTTGGTGAGCATATAAGAGACTTCTTTTCAAGATCATTTCAAAATCGTACTGACCCCTTAAAGTATTTGAACAGTAGTAAAATACATAAAGCTTTATCACAACTGTTAGTGTTTGATATGTAACTAAAAAAAAAAAAAAAAAAACATGTTTATTTATTTGCTCAGAGCTTAGGGGATTTATTTTTCAATTATGAATTTAAGTATTTCCTCTGCTGCTTTACCTAAAATAATTGTATATAGCCTATAAAAAATAATAAAGTGCATTTTTGTCATACAAAACTATAATTGTACTACCTATAAAACTAACATGGATAGCATAACAAATATAATTTTAAACAAATTTGAAGAGTTCATATTTGGAATCTTTGACTTTGGTTTCTTTGGAATTTTGAGCATCATTTGAGAATTTTTTGAGAACTTATCTAAACTAATAATAAAAAAGATACACTTTTCATCATTGTGTGTTTTTTAAAGTATATTTAAGAACTTATTTGATATATTCTATCACAAATGATATACATATATATGCACTAGCAACAGTTTTTCAAAGCAAAGTAGAATGAAACGAGTGAAACCACAGGGATGTGAAATTATGAAATTAAATTAACAAGTGATAAAATTCTGGGATAATTTGATTTTCTAAGAAGTGTCCTTGTGGAGCGCGCGCCTCCCTGTAATTAACCTGAGAAGAAGAGCCGGACACGACGAGACAACATGGAGCTGCTGAAAGATGAGTGAAGGGCTTTTTACTGCGGCGCTCCTCTGAGGCGGAGGCAATTTGTCAGGGACAAATGGTCAGCTTTACAAGGGCTGGAGTCTAGAGGAGGGGAGATCCCTAAAGAGGTGACTTAATGAAGGAAGAAGTCACGGTCAGGGGCCGTAAAACGCCAGTTGGTCTCCATCACATCCTGTGCAAAACAGTCCTAAGTGAAATCGGGAACACCTCTGAAGGTCCTCATTCAGGACTCGTCCAGTGTTTGGGAAGCTCAAGGGAAGGCGGTCGGGAGGGTCGAAGGACCAAGTGTCTTCTCGCATCAGAAAACTCTGGAAAACGTATAAAAACAGGCCGTCCGTATATTAGCAGAAGGTTTGCATTAATATATATGCATATGTTCAGTCCTCTCTCTGAGAAATGGGGGTATATAATGGGTATATAAGTAAATAATTTAAAAAATAAACACATTATTACATGTCAAGTATTTTCTTTCATCATATACGTTTGGATGCTTTGAAATCTGCATTGACAATAAAAAAAAAAACTGTAATAAATATGTAATAAACATGTTATTAATACATCTGAATGAAAAATGTGACTTATCAGCTGACCAATATATTCTAGAAGCCATTTTAAATCATTACTTTAAAGTCCCAATGTAATATTAATATTAATAATGAATCAACATTCATATTTTGATGAGCATCTTATGTGAGATACACTGGGTTAATATTGTTTCACAATTTCTACAGTAATTTAACTTCTTGTTTTAAATGCAAATGTATAATAAAGTCTTCCTCAAATAAGTTTTTTAAACACTCAAGTTGAAATAAATTAATATTTGTATTTGGCAATACATTAAATTGATCAAACATGACAGTAAATGCATTTATAATGCAAAAGATTATTTCAGACTATAAAAAAAAATACTGTAATCCTAGGGAAAACATGTGAAATTAAATCGATTTATTTAATTGAATGTGTCCTTGCCAAAGAGACTGCTTTCATAAACATTTGAAAAACCCCAAAACTTATGAACAGCATATTTCTCATACTAAAAGATGACTGGTCGATTTCAATAAGTTATGAAAAAATGGAAAACATGACATGAGGAAGTGCTGCAAGAAATCAGCGCTTTGCATTTCCTATGTTAAGTTGGAAATGTGTTGTAATTAGGCCATGGTGATTATTCACAATTAATAGTTCATATTTTTCTAAAAGCATTAAGTGGGAGAGTTTGAAGAGGCAGAACACTTCAAACCGGAGGCCTCGAGTGATTAGAGCTATTTCTGCTTCTCTTCAGAATGAATTATCAGGAAAAAAGAGTCCTATCGCACACACACACTTCTAATCATTCTATTTATGACATCACCTAGAACTCCAACGCTTTCATATCGGAGCTCGTTTAACCTAGTTTCACATCTAAACTTGAAGCTTCGTCTAATAATAATAATAATAAATTTTATTTGTAATGCGCTTTTCTTAAACCCAAAGCGCGTACAACAAAACAAAACACAGAAACAACAAGGATAATAAAACAATTAAGGAAAAGCAGCCTTAAACAAATGAGTCTTAGTCAACCTTTTGAAGTGTCCCAACGTTGGTGCATTTCTGATTATCGGAGGAAGCAGATTCCATAGCTTGGGGGCTTTATGTGAGAAAGCTCTTTCCCCCATGGTCTTAAGCTTACACACAGGCTGATGCAATAGAAGAGAGTTTGATGAACGGAGAGAACGTGATGGAGTATAAGGGCTAATGAGATCACAAAGATACTCCGGTGCAGTCCCATATCGTGCCTTGTATGTTAAAATTAGAATTTTAAAATCAATTCTCGCATTTATGGGAAGCCAGTGCAACTGTGAAAGCACCGGTGTAATGTGTTCCCGAGGAGAGGTACGAGTGAGCACCCGGGCGGCAGAGTTTTGAATGTACTGTAGCCTGTTCAGTGATTTAGCTGGAAGGCCAGAGAACAAGGCATTACAATAGTCTAACCTAGTTGTAATGAAGGCATGTATGAGCCTTTCTGAGTCTGCAAAGGAAAGAAAAGGTCTAAGTCGAGCCACATTTCTCAGATGGTAAAAAGCAGTTTTAGAGATGTGTTTTATATGTGCTTCAAATCTTAACTGTGGATCAAAAATTACACCAAGATTACGCATCTGTGAAGAGGGAATTACCATGCTAGAGTCAACAATCACATTTATCTGCTCAGCCTTACGAGTAGCCGCCACTGTACCAATCTGCATCAATTCAGTTGAGGCATTCTGAGGCATTCTGGGCTTTTCAAGAGGTTGAAATCTTCGTATGCGTTCAAATGAGTTTTTAAAATAAATGTCGGAACTTTTACCGCATTTCCAGGTCAAGGTTGTGAGAAAAGTCCTGATTCGAGTTGCGTTCTGTAACCCATCTGCTGTGGTTTTTACAGTATTGAAGGCATTGTTTTCAGAGCAGGCATTGGCAGTCTTTCAACAAGATAAATTACATCGCAATCTTCGGGCCCACATTTCCTCTCAAGACTCAGCAATATCAGAAAAGCGTCCTCGGGCGGCTTCATTGTTTCAGTTTTACGTATTTAAAACTACGCCTGTGCTGTTTGCTTTATAAATAATAGCCTGAATAAAAATTCAGTTCGATGAGGAAAGTGACCTGTGCGCATGGGGAAAAAAAGGCCTGTACCAAATGCTCTACAAGCTAACATGTATATAATCTAAAAAAAAATAAAAAAAAAAGAAAGAAGAAGAAGCAAAAAATCTGTCAAATAAACGACTCATGTAATTAATTCAAAAACTCATTCATCTGCCTTTGAGTATGTGTGAAAGTTTGTTATACTCTTATACTGTTAACAGCAAACATGGCTCTAAGTACATTGAAGAATACACACTGTAAAACAATTATATGATCAATAAGTTTATAGATTTCTACAGTTTTTAGATTGCTGTAACCCGTCAAAATAAGGTAAGCAACGTTCAACGAGATTCAACTCATCAAACAAGTCCTTTAATGTAATTTAAGTTGAAACGACTTACACATAAACGTTGATTGTACTTAAAAATTTAAGGCGGCAACTTTTTTTTTGCAGTGTAAAATGAAACGCTGTATGCAAATAGCTGCGTGTGTATGAATTATATGTAAATGTTGCCTTGAAGACAAGAACATAATTTCGTCTTTAAATGCAGTCATCTTCTGAGGAGGAAGGATTTTAAGAATTATGTGTTTTAATATGCAAAATCTTATTGCATTTGGTCGAATCCCCGAGGTGAGGTCTCATCAAAATACTGTGCGTCTTTTCTCATATTTCAGTCAAAAGTATAACATCACTTTTAATGGTTATGATTGTTGCATATGCACCATAAAGATTGTGTGTTTATTAGGTTGACTGCAGGTAAACATAAAATAAACCAAATAAAAGTGATCGTTGTGTCGCTACTATAACTTACAGACAAAATGGTTGGCCATCAGAATAAACACAGCTTCGTGTCTGAGAATAACATTAGGTTTAGTCTGGAACTAGGCCAGATTGTGTGTGTGTGTGTGTGTGTGTGTGTGTGTGTGTGTGTGTGTGAGGTAAAACAGACCACCTGATCTTCTAGATGATGGAAGGTTTCTCCACCCAGTACCTTTGTTTCTGACATGTTTAACTTTAATCTCATTATCTAATACAATTGAAAAACAAAACAAAAAAAAACAAACAAACATAAACACACAAAAAAAACAATATTTAACTGGTGGGCAATACAACAGAAACAAACTAAACAGAAAAAAAGACCAGAATATCAAAGAGGTGTGGCTATTTTAAATCAAAATAAATTATGTAATTGTATGTATTATGTCTATTGTATTTAATGCAGTATGGCCATTCATTAACCTTAATATTAAAGTTTTACTAGTAAAATTACTAGTAATTGTTTACTAGTAACAATTTATAGTAGTTACTGTAAATTGAGTGAATGCTATTTTTTTTTAATCCAGGTTTTTCTTAATTTTTCCCCGTTCTCTCATCAAAATGTTGCAAATAATATGTTTTCTTTTTAAATAACTTTGTATCCTGTTATATCCTTTGTTTTATACCTTTAAATAGCAAAAATCATTAAGTATTAGAAAAGGAGTTGATGAATTATGAGATGTTTTGTTTGTTTCACTTCAAAATCCCTCCATCTTGTCTAATAAAATCACACAACGTATATTTCAAAAGATGAATATCAAATAGATATCAATGTGAATCTTCAAGCTGACCCTCAGCGAGCTAATGGCTAATTTTAGCTTTCTATTTAATTTCCCGTTTCATGGTTTCAAAGTGCAAGTTTTTGAAAACGATACCATCATCGTCTCCACGTAAACTACAAAAACTTGAATCTGTGAAAACATAATTCGGCATTTTTCATGATTCCTATTCTTTCCAGCAACAAAGCGTCTGAAACCTATACAAATCTAGTAGGAAATTTCTGATAGCACGTGAAGGCGGCATCACTGGCCGTTTCTTCGCTCACCCTGCCAGTTGCACCAGATCACATATGTGGGCGCAAATTCAATCAGCACTAGGCGTAGGGAGTCTTGGCACCGAAATTCAATTTCGCTGTCTCGTCCTGAGGATCGGAAGCGGGTGCCATTTTAACCCCTACGAGCGGGCACCTTTCAATTTGGGGGATTAACGCCACGGGCATCTGATGATCTCAGAGCTGAAGGACGGGACACCCAATGCACCTCACGGCCCCTCCCCCTCCAACCGATCTGATTAAGCTAATTAACTCAGATATCCTTCACCAGTTTCATCTCATCACATGCCACCCACACAGTCACGCTTGAGACATGCACTCTCCTGGTCCGCCACCTTAGAAGATTTGAAAGTAGCTGTTTATTAGATTGTGTTTTAATCGGCCAATGACATATAAATGCATCCAGAATGAAGAATCTTTAAAAAATATAGCTTAAAACGCATGCACCGCATACTTAAAATTATACTCTTTTGTATTCATGTTGGTTTCACTTAGAAAAAAAATATTATTTTAATGAGTAATGGGTGTGTTTTGGCCTTTACGTGCAATAAACCAATCAGAGTCTCATCTCCCATTCCCTTTAAAAGCCAGTTGTCCTCGCGCCATGGCGGATGTGCTATTTACATGGCGGAATTTGCAAGCGGAAAAACTGAACGCTTCTCCAGAGAAGAAACGGATTTGCTCGTGTTAAAGTGCAAGCAGACCATCTACGGGACAAAGTGTGCATGCGCTGTTGACCCGCCTATAGGCGCACACTACTAACACGCTCTTTAAATAACAAAATAAATACTGCACCATTGACTTTAGACCAGGTTTCTGTTGGTCAATGGCTCAGTCTATTTCAGTTGCCTCAAAATATCACAACGCGTTTAAACAACGTGGCGAAGGACGTGAAAATGATAACTGCGTCGGGCTGAAACTAGCAAAAAACGTCGCACCTGATGTCGCGTTGCACCGGGTGTATGATAGGGCCCAAACAATATAATTATACCCAACTACCGTAATTTCCGGAGTATAAGTCGCTCCGGAGTATAAGTCGCATCAGTCAAAAAATGCGTCATGAAGAGGAAAGAAACATATATAAGTCGCACTGGACTATAAGTCGCATTTATTTAGAAATGTTTTTCTCAAAATCCAAGACCAAGAACACACATTTAATCTGGAAAGGCAAGTTATTGAACTACACAATAGCACACAGAACAACAGGCTGAACAGGTGTCCGGTGTGTTAACAGTTATTCAGCTACACAACAGCATAAAGTACATATAGCCTACCTGGGAGGCTGAATAGGCTAAATTAACATAAGCCAGCGAGTCCAACAAGTTACCGGTAAGCAAGTTCACCAAGCTCCCGCGATCTCATTCCACAACACCGATTACAGTGAGTTCTTCCTCGGTGTCGCTTCTGAACAACTCCGCTAACTAGAGCGCCCTCTCGCGGCTGTAGACGGTAATGTTTTCTCTTGGTTCATCTCAGTCAGTATGAATTCATTTTGATATATAAGTCGCACCTGACTATAAGTCGCAGGACCAGCCAAACTAAGAAAAAAAGTTTGACTTATAGTCCGGAAAATACGGTACACAATTTGGAGATTTTTTTTTTTTTTCCATCACCATGTCCCTTTTGGTGCTATGTAGAATGTGTCATTTCCTTTCCAAACACTGTATTCGGCTTCGGGCACATCCTCAATTTATACCATTTTCAAGAAAGTTTTTGTGTTGTTAGCAAAACCCCCTCCTGAAGTCAGGAAGAATGCCTGAAATCAGGGCTGTGGTTCACACAAGCTCACATTTTGTCCTACAACGTAAAATACATCAGTAATACACCCTGGTGATTTTCAAAGCTTTAGCTTGTCTTGAAAATTGCAGTTGCTAACAAGTGTCTAAATGAGTCTACAGAAGTTGTCAGGACATTAATCGTCATCACATCGAACTGGTAAACTCATCTACTCACTAGTCCGCTTTCACAGCCTCAATGTGTTTACAAGGCAAGCAAGACTTTTCAAACTAGTCTAACTCATAATTTCAGGAAGACTGAAAGAGTTGTCAGAAGCTTAACCCTCTGGTGCTCTTCGGTCATTTTTGACCAAACATTAAAATATAGATATATTTTTTTGTTTTGTTTTCTTCATCGGAATGGTACGAAACTTGGTAAAGGTTTTGGCACTTACTATGTGTTCCTCACGGTCAAAAATGAGCGCATTGGAAATGAATGGGAGATGAATTTCATCTAGTGAAATCTTTTGGTTCTGCGGACAAACTAAATCTACTGAAAGCTAACTTTTTGAGATATCAGGCTAAAATTTTGAACACAACTTGTTTAGATGTATGGCTTTGATTTTCTCACAGTAAAACATGTTTTTGAAAATATGTATTTCATAAAAAAAATTTTATAGTATTTTTGCACATTTTTCATAACAATTAACGTAAAATTCTAAAACTTTTTTTAAGTTCACCTTTTTAAAAAATCTGCCAAGTGTTTTCTTTAAAAAGTGACCAAACTTAAGTCTATGCTCCAAAGCATTCAACAAGTTTACGTGGGAAATAAAATGTTCAGGTCTATAAAGTGAATAAATGGATTATAAATACAGCGTAAAAATAATTTAGCAACATAAAATACAGCTAAATATTACATAAAAATCATTATTGAACTATAATTTAGTGCATTAATTTCATTGAAATAAAAAAAAATACATTTGACCGACACGCAATTGTGGTGACGTGAAGTCATGCCGTCGTGGTGTAGTTCATTCAAAGCCTATACATTTAACTTTTAACTTCTGCTAAACTCAGATTCGTCCACTACCCAGCAGAATCAGACATGACTACACACCAGTCAGCTAGAACTACAGTACTACTTCAGGACAAACAGACGAGAAAGACGCTGTCAATAGGGTGTGAAATTCCAACAGAGGCCTCCATCTGGCTAATAGCAGGAGACGCGCCGATGCGTTTGCCGTGTGGGTGTTCCTCCCGCGAGCGAAGCCAGGGGGTTTATCTGTGGGCACTGGTGCCCATCGTGCCATGGACTCAAAACCATGACATCCGGAGCAGGACCGGAGTGACTGGCCGCAGGGCACTTAGTTAAGAGCCAAACTGCTTTCTGGGAGACTCGGAGCAGCTTGTTGATTTTAAAGTTAGATTCGAGGTCAACGTGTGAGATTTATTAATAGACCTTTAATGAACAGACATCATTTTCAAGATGGAAAAGCATGATTTATAGCCTACAATGTGATAAACTTTTGATGAGAGCGAGAGCCGGCCACAGAAAGAGGCTGTTAAAAGCAACCATGCACTGTTTATTTTAATTTTACTTGTACTTGTTGTTTACAGGTGAATCTAATCGTATAAAATGGTGGAAAATGCGGGCATTTCTGGTCATCCGAATGTAATAAGTACAGATTGTTGGCTTTATATCCTATTTAAAATAACTTTCTGTGGGTGTGCCGGTCACTGGAAACATTTCAATAGATGTTTAACGGTTTAATGTGGACTGCTGTTTGTTTCTAAGTAAATCTCAGAGTTTAACAGGCCAATGCTCAGATATTTATTTTTACTGGGCTCATTGCAGCCCGACGCTGCGATTCATTCTGATGTAAAATAGCTTCTTATTGCCGTGTAATAGGTAAGGATCTGGCCCTCGGGGGGGTGAGAGGATTTAAACCATTTCTCTTTCAAAGATCGTGCTCTAAACATTCATTAATTATCTCGCTGAGCACAGTGTTAAAAGATGGGACAGATTCTTGCCCCGAGCTGGCCATCTCGTTTCATTCGGGTTCACTCAATATGAAAAAATCTATTTGTTTCATCAACTGTGAATTCAATTTGCGGTGTGTTTTAATACAGATACACCTTTGCCCCCAGCACAGAGGACGGGTTTGTCCTTTTCTAATTTGATAAAATGAAACTAGACACGGTGAGGGAGGACCAGTGACCTTGATAACTGTGAACTGCTCAAGCTCGTACTCTTCTAAACTTTCTCAGATTTAAATTCAAAAGTAGGTAATGGGTTTGCTGTCATTTTTGTGTGTGACTTACACCTGCTTGATATGGAGAGGAAGCTTGTTTTACTGTGAAAGGGTGAATGTTTTGTCTCTGTGGCTCTATCAATATTGCTGTGTGTGTGTTTGATCACACCAATCAGTCCAGCATAGCCACACTGGCTCAACCAATGGCGTGGGACTCTCTGTTTGGTTGACCAATGGCAGACGGGGAAACCTGTGTGAAAATAATAATTTTTTTTACAATTCATATGTTGTCACTAGTACTAGATAATCATTTTTTATTCTTTTTTTATTTATTTTTTTAGAAGAAGAATATTTAAATAAATTTCAATTTAAGTTGCTAAAACTAAATCTAAATAAGTTTAGTTTCATATTTGTGTTTAACTGCGTGGCAAATGTAATGTTACCTGGCTAATGTTGTGGACTGAATTAATGACATGACATCGCAATTACACTTTAATGCATTTTGTACCAGTGGCATTTTAGTATCATTATTATGCTATTATAATAATTCATCATTTTAGTTTAGTTTTAAAGTTTTAGCAGCTTGTGTTTTTTTTGTCATTTTATTAAATTTTTAAAAGGTCTATTTAGTTTTTATACATTTTTATTTCAGTTTTAGTAATTTTAGTACTTCTCAAATTAAACTAAATAAAAATGAGAAATATTGGCAATGAATAAAACGAATAAATAAAATAGATACGATTATTTCACTTTTTTAGAAATAATATAAAATAAATAGGTTTTTTGATATTTTGTTTTATCTCAGTTAAATTTAGTTTTATTTCAAATAATGTATTTTTTTATATATTTGTTTATATTAACTTTATTTAAATAGCACAATTAAAACAATACCAAGTTAACCAATGTGCTTTAGTCACACAGACAAAAAACAAAACAAAAAAAAAAACATGTTTTGTGGACAAAATGGATCACAAAACCAGTCATAAGTCGCACGGGTATATTTGTGGCAATAGCCAACAACACATTGTATGGGTCAGTAATATAGATTTTTATTTTATGCCAAAAACCATTAGAATTATTAAGTAAAGATCATGTTCCATGAGGATATTTAGTAAATTTCCTACCGTAAATATTAAAAAAAATTTTGTTTGAGTGAATGCTGCACAATCGCGAACATAAATGCACAACATTAAAGGAGATTTTCTCAACGTTTTGATTTTCAAATAGTTATTGGTCAAATATTGTCCTATCCTAACAAACCATACATCAATGGAAAGCTTATTTATTCAGCTTTCAGATGATGTATACATCTCAATTTTAAAAAAAAAAGACCCATGTGACTGGTTTTGTTGCCCAGGGTCACATGCAATTTGCACTCATTGGTTCTGTATTTGTACTGTGCACAATGATGTGAAATGTAATCTAAAGTAGGTACTTGTAAAGATGGTGGTCGGGACAGGTTGTGGCTGAATAGGTGTATCACAGAACACAATGGCACTATTCTCATAACTGATAACTTGGCCACACTCAGACCTTCTTATGAAAAACTTTCGACAGATAGCAGGGGTTGTGTAATGTCACAGTGGAGACTGGGCTTGTTTAGCTGTGGGTGGGGGTGGACAGTGTCAGAGTGGCGCTGAAAGAAACCCAGTATTTACTGCGTGTCAACAGTGAGGAAATCCAAACACTGAACCGTTCAATCCGTCATGTGACATCATACCAGTGAACCGGGCCAAAAATGTACCAGCTTAATTCAGTCAATAAAAACGCCCAATCTTCAGGGAGGATGAAGTCAATTTTGACAAAACTGACATTTTATTTGAGGGCGTCTGTTTCCTCTTTCCACCTAATGGTAAAATATTGCAGGCTGGAGTTTTTAATTGGCTTTCTTGAGTTGCTGTACATGTCTTTGGCAGAATACATCAGTTTTGAGATGACTATACAAGCTGGGATCTAAATTGTGTTTTGTTTGTTTGTTTGTTTGTTTGATGTGTTTGTCTATCTATTTAAATTTATTTTATTTATTGTTTATTTTTTTATGATGCATCGTCATAAAATCATGCATTTATTAAATTAAAATATATTTAAATTATATATATATTAATTATATATATATACTCTGTAAGGTTGCAGTTTTATTTAATTTAATTGTATATTAAACAGTTATAAATAACAGTAATAACAGTAAAATGCAAAAAAAAATATTTAAATACAATAGCAAAATATATTTTATATAAATATTTCATATTTTATCATTTTAATAAAATATCAATATTCAATAATGCATTTATTTTATATAAATATATGTTATATAATAGGATAGTTATTGTTTTTATTTAAATAAAACATTACCAATTTAAACATTTTGATCAATTAGGATTTTGAATGCAAAAAAAGTTGTTGTTTGTTTGTATGTTTATATTTTTAATTATTACAATTTTTTATTTTTATTTTATTTTATTTTACAGTTTGAGGTAACAGGGACAGCAGCGTCCGTCCTCAGACTGAATCAGGCAGTCTGTGTAACCAAGTTGAGTACTTTACTCAGAATTAAACAGACTAAACAAGGTACCAGGTGAGCTTTAAAACACCAGAGAGAGAGAGAGAGAGAGAGAGAGAGAGAGACCGCCTGTTGACTGTCACAGCCAGGGTCCACTTTGAAATACCAGGTGCTCGCTTGGTGACGCCAGGCGTCCTGCGTGTTTATATTTCATCATGGGAGCCAAGAGAAACTCCAGACACCCTTGTTCTGTGGTGTGTGAACGCTACACCTTCCCTAAGGTACCGCAGCGGAGATGGCTGAAGACTAAAAGCTCATGATGGCCCAAAGTGAGCCTGATGTCTTTTACCCAACAGTCTGTCAATGACCACACACAGCCACGGGTAATGTTCCCATTTTCCACCACTTGACCTCATTGTTCTGAACGACATTTTGTGGGCAAAAAAGGTTCATTGTCTATCATTAGTGTATTGATGTAAGCACAGTTCACACAGAAGTCACTTTCACACTGAACACAGTGAATCCGCTTGAACTCATTGCTTGATCTGCATTTGAAAACATTTCGCCCTTATGCCATTCCCAATCGTATGGAATTTTATTTCTACCACGAAATACAAATATAAAAATGGTAATTGCGACTTTTTGTCTAATTCGCTTCCGGTGATCTGACAGCGAGAGCGGGACACAGCGAGAGCAAGATAAAACAGCGACGAGTTCCATAACTAGACAGATAATTTTTCACAATGAGTGTTTTTAGGATTCAAGAGAGGTGACGTGCCGTTATATGTACCGTTTCGTCACGTTACAAGAACAAAGTCAGCTTTCATCCCCGTTGACGCTGCGGTACGGGCTGAGTGGATGCAGAAGATCCAGGGGACTGACTTCAACCCGACCAAATTTTTAAATGCATATAATTTTCTGTGTATTTCACCTGTGAGTTTCTATGCTTTCTATTACTGCATTTATTTTGTGCAAGTGAGATGAGTAAAGAGCATCCGTTTCATAAATCATTATCGGTCTGGTGTTTATAAGCAGCGCATACAGTATTTTACTACGTGTAAAATATACACAAACTTATAGTACATTTTTGTGGTAACGTTACCTACAGTTAAAAATGTAAATGTAAAATATGTGATGATAATATTGATCGAGTAAATATATACGCAGAATTGAGAAAATAGTATTTATGGAGATAAATTGTAGCCTATCACAGGGCAAACGAATGTTCACGGGGTATTTTATTTAACAACTCTAATCGTAGTTGTAACTATATTTACAGTTGGCATAATTGTTGCGTATGCAGCATGAGTCCAATACAATCTTCTGTTCGTGAACAGTTGTATTTTCATTCATTAATCTGACTATGCATCCGTGCATTTAATTGTCATTAGCTCGTGTGATAGTAATATGGATCTTGGTAGTATTTTAAGTTATATAATTTATTCTATAAACAACTATAAAAGGTCATTTTTGGCTTTCTCCGGCTCCCTGCACCGGGCATAATGCGAAACCGGAAGTGTCTAACCGCACACTCGCTGTTCAGAAATCCAAAATGGCGGCCACGTGCAACTAGTCCATTGTTTTCTCTCGCAATTGTGAGTTACATTTATTTATTCTGTGTGTTTTTCCCTAAGAATCCAGACTTTACATTTCGCGATTCTGACTTTTTTCTCTTAGAATTCTGAGTTTAGATTTAGCAATTTATTTTATTTTCTCAGAATCGTATTTTGTGATTCTGACTTTTTTTCTTAGAATCCTGAATTTTTCCCCCCAGAATTTTGAGTTTACATTTCACAATTCTGGCTTTTTTTCCCTTTTTTTTAATTCTGAGTTTACATTTCATTTTTGTTTTACTTTTTTTCAGAATTCTGAGTTTACATTTCACAATTTTGACTTTTCCCCCCAGAATTTTGAGTTTACATTTCACAATTCTGGCTTTTTTTTTTTTTTTTTTTTGAATTCTGAGTTTACATTTCACAATTTTTACTTTATGTTTCAGAATTCTGAGTTTACATTTAGCAATTGACTTTCTTTTCTCAGAATCGAATTTTGCGATTCTGACTTTTTTCTCAAAATTCTGAGTTTACATCTTGCAATTCTGTTATTTTCCCCCAAATGTTTGAGACACCTGACCTGACTACATGCAGAATTCTGAGGAAAAAGAATTGCGAGATGTAAACTGTTTGAGAGATAAAGATTCACAATTACTTTTGTATAAAAGTCAACTAAGCTTCCATACAATTGAGTGGGTTCCACTTGAAATGGCTGCATTTGGTCTGACATGTGACCGCAACTTTAGAGGTGAAACTGTAGTGACATGAAACTTTAATTGAAGTT
The DNA here is from genome assembly GCA_033366665.1 of Phoxinus dragarum. NCBI lineage: Eukaryota > Metazoa > Chordata > Actinopteri > Cypriniformes > Leuciscidae > Phoxinus > Phoxinus dragarum. The sequence goes on from JARPMJ010005229.1 coordinate 59,835, forward strand.
GTTTCCCACAACAATGCAGGGCTTGTGCACTGACAACCATTGCTTAAGGGCAGTTTTCTATCAGATTTATTATTTCATAGTTTTCTATCAGCTGCGAGCAGTTAATCTTTTGCGTTTGATGGATCGCTATCTGTCAGTCTCATTTCCACCACCTGTAAGATGCACAGAACAGGACTGGTTCTCTGATTGCTGTCTTGGCAGCGACGGGACCAGTGTGTGCATTGTGTGTGTGTATGGGTGGGGGTACGTGTGGATTACCTTCTCTCGCAGGAATCTTACCCTTTCTTGGGTTGGAGTTCTGTGTCACAACACGCTCCAGTGAGATTTACAGGCCACACATTCTACAATTGATATGAACCATAGTTTCCATGCTAATCCCTGACTATGGGAGCCAAAAGACTGCTATTAACATATGTGTGTAACTCACAAGATATACGTTTCAAGATTTCAGGCATTTTCTAGTGTCTACAATTATAGGTTGATAATAATGGGCTGGTTTGGTGCTCTTTTAAAGTTTATTATCCCACGTAATTTCATTATCTATCCCAGATATTCGTATATGAAGTGTGGTTCTAGCACAAATACATTTTAGTATGTTTGAATAGACACTGAAACGTACATTATAAGCATACTGACCGCATCCAAAATGTAAGCATTTAATGCATGATCAACTTTAGAGAAGTATTAATGTTTATGGAGCATTTTGAAGTATTGAAATAATAGGTTGATTATGTTGAATACATGACAAAAACGCCATCACTTGTATTTATTGCATGTACTGTACCTTAGTTGACATTATATAGTTTAATTCTGTTCTGTGTGTTTTCTGGGGCTGTATTCTTGTCACGTAAAACTTGTTTTGAAGGATTTCATCATATTTCCCAAGCCTAAAAAATAAGCATTTTATGAGAAAGTTGTGTCTTTAATCATTATTAAATCATTTTTATTTAGTTGTCAATGGCATTGCTACAATAACAAAAGTAAATACATCAAATTGTAACTAAAAATATTAGTATTAATAAATATGGAAGTAAAATAATGACAAAAATCATGTTGAATTTCACTAATCATAAACTGTTATTGCATTTTAATGCATTGTATTTTTAGCGCTTGTCATTTTTAGGGGGTTCCCCTATAAACAGTAAACACTGGTCTAAACATTATAATATTCATCATGTTAGTGTAAACACTTGTACTAGCCAACTTTGCTGTGTTTTATTATCGAACATAAAAACATCCTTGTGTCTTACATGTATTTATTTAGCATTGAAATGTACCAAACTATATTTCATATTTCAACATCTTTCCGTCGATTTCACACATTTAGTCTGTTTAAACGGAAACGATCTGAAGAGAAAACGCAAAAGTGGCATTGCGTTATCACTTTTTATTCTGCGTTCAGACAAGCGTTATGGGGGAGAAATGGGGGAGAAATTTCACACAAAAGTGTGTGATATTCGATGTAGTGTGCACTCCAGACGGCTAGGTGGCGATGTGAAGCACTGCCACACAACAACACCAAGTCCACGCGCCTGCGTACAACCGTCCCTAGTAGCGCGAAATCAAAACACAACATGAATTGGTGCATCAACAGTTTGATGGAGGGGATTAATGCGCCCTCTCTGATCAGTAATACTATCTGAGAATATTTCGTACAACTGCTGAAAAGACTCTTGTATGTTTATCAGAGCTGCTAGGGCAACTTGAAGGTCCGACGTATGGTAATAATACGACATGTTTGTTGTTATTTTCCAGTAACGTTACTGGCACGTGCCTGTGACGTAAACGCGTACGCGGCGAGAGCCACCGTGAGCTGATCGTTGCCTTCACTGTCTAGCAGACTTTTGCGTTTTTACCCTTTAGACGGGAACGCGGCGGTGGAGCTTTTTTAAGATTTCCACTCTGGAGGGTGGTTTCACTTTTTTACATTTTTTAAGCCCCAAAAACGCCGTCGCCATCTAAACGAAAGGCACATCCGATAAAATAATTTTACGTTTTCAGCCGCGAGTGTTCTCGTGTAAACAGGGCCTTAGTCTGGCACCAGTTCAACTAGTACAATGTGAAGTTTATGCAACAATAACACGCTAACTAATATAAGTGAGAATACATATATTACAGAGCCAAAAACTCGCAGGATCTCATGACAACATCAAACACATTATAAGATATTTTAACATGTTATGCTACAGGCTACAGGTTTCACTACAGGTGAATAGGGTACATTTTTAAAATAATAGATATCACTATGAAACGTCCTCAGTTGATTACTTACACAAGTATATAAAAAAAATGTATTACAAGTTTTTGAAATTTGTATGTTTAATTATGCAAATTAGGCATTATCTAATTAAATATGCGCAATTTTGCATATATTTTCGGTAGATAGATCTGAACATATGATAAAGCCAGGTGTAATTTTTTTTTTCATTTTGTTTACAGACAAGATGAAAAAATAATTTCAGAGGGATTTCAGGATATATGCTTTCATTACCTAGGAAATCAAAATATACTGTCCATAGCCTTAAAAAATAAATTTTTGCCATATTTTTTAGATTAAAATATCACATAAATCAGGCCAGGAATGATTTATTACCAAATCCCTCTGAACATATCTTCAGAATACTGCTAAGTGTATAACTGGAGAGTTTGGTGTACATCGGTGCTACATAGGCTGAGATGTGTCACTGGAGAATGACAAAAAACTCATTTTGAGAACATTCGTGATGCATCTGAACCAATCACGTTGTCAGAAATTGACATCAGCCAATGAGATTTCGCTTTTAGAGTTAAATGCCCCATTGTACTTTCACGATTGGTTGCTGATAAAAAGGAAATTACCATATTTGGATCCGACAGCATTGTACAGGAGAGAGAGAGAGCTTTCCAGCGGTGTGTGTGATGACAGGAGCAGACAGAGATCGCGGCATGTTGATTTAGAACGCCAACTTTTGATGAATTTAGGAGAAATCTACAGACGCAAATAGACAAAGTGTAGTAAAGTAAAGACCTAAATGTGTATTTTGGACTTCTTTCACCACAGGTCTGAAAGAAGATGTTATTGAAGACAAATAGCCCAAAATCTCAAGATTGACCAGTGAAAACAACAATGTTTTTGCCTGCCGTGTCTCGCCTTAATCAGCAAAAAAAGTGCTAGACACGTGCACTAAATACTCAGATATTTGAAGTCATTGTAGAGTTTCACTTCACTTTGCTACGGGGTAACTTCACGTCAGCGCATCTGTCATTTTATTACTGAACCAGTTTTGAAGAGTTTGTCTTTTCATATTTGTGGACTGAAACCGATGAAGACGTTCCTCCCTGTTTTGCTCTGGTTGTGTTTGTGGCTTCTGGATGCTGAGTTTTAAATGTGTTTTTATGGCTTTGGATGCTACTGTTCTAGTGTCGTGTAACAAATGACTGGTTAATTTAGTCAGAGAAGATCGACATTCACTGTTACAGAAAAGAGCCACAGCGGTGCATACAGGTATATCAATATACATAAAAAAAAAAAGAGTAAATCTTAAAGTCAGTAGAGTTGAAGGCGTCTGCATTTCACTGAATATGGAAAAATGCTTCATTTTTCAGATCGCAGATAATTATCCAAAGCTCATTGAACTCTTCCTCTGATCTAATTTTTTTAACACTATCAGCTGTGCAATTTACAAACTTAATGTCTGCGAGTAAATCAGTGTTTTCAGCTTGAAGTATTTCGTTTGCCGGGACAAGAAGTTTCATTAGGTAGGAGGCACTACATGTCTAATCAAGTATACATTCATAACTGTAAAATAAAGAATTATTCAGTGATTGACAGAACATTTCACAATATTACTGATTTACTGTATTTTTTATTCAATAAATGAAGCCTTTAGTGAGCATAAGAGACTTCAAAAACATTAATATATATATATATATATATATATATATATATATATATATATATATATATATACACCAAACCTTTGACTGGTAGGCTAATTGAACATCTATGAATACTAATAACGTCATGCTGGATAACTCTGTTGTTCACCAGAAAAAACGAACTGGTGAAGAAGAACAACCAGCATGATCGGTTTACTTCTCTTAGCTTAAGAGTTCACTGACTCAATATCCCTCTCTTACTGTTGCATATTTATTAAACTGAGTTCTGGCAGTAAACGGCGAAGTTTCCTGAACTTTATCTGCATTTGGGTTGCGTTCATAAACGTTGCTCAATATCTCCAGGTGTTCGCTATGAAGCGAGTTACAATAAGATTAACGAGTTCCCCCAAAACAATCCGACACTTGCAGACAAAGAACAATGATCAAGTGTGTGGATGTTTTGTCATGTCGGGGGTTTCTCCTTCCTGAACGCCTGCATCAGTCAACAGCCCCCCCTGCTTAGAAGATCCCGGGGAACATCAGTCAGATGGAGGGCGTTTGTGCGTCCCGGCTCTGCCCAAACATCCCGGTGACTCTGGTTCCCATTACCCACGAGTTCCTTGAGCCGAGAAACATGGGTGGTTTGATCACACGCTGCACGGCCGTGGGGGAGCATGTTAGAAGTAGCATGGCCTTAATTCGAACCAGGCGTACTTGCGGCGAGGTGCATTACAGTAAATACTAAAGAGAGCTTTTCGCAAAGGTGCGAGAATTACTCTCTGCCACGGGGCCCGAAAAAACATAAAACGAATTAAACGAGATCTGCACAATCGCGAGGGGGCTCGATGACAGATGGGCTTTTAATACCCGTGTGTGTAATGGACTTTTCTGGATGAAAAACTTATCAACTTCCCTGACCTCTGGATCACCTCAATCCCATAATAACCGAGTGATCGTATCCGCAATGCATTTGGAAATGAAAGTGAATTCCCCCTTGCCCCCTAACGTCCCGCTTCCTCTCAGGCTTTAGAGGGTGTGTTGACATTGACCTATCGTGATCGACTCTTAATAGCCGCCGCCACTGTACTGGTATTACAGTGGTATTACGGTACATGTAGGAGAGGCCAAAGGTCAAATAGGAGAGGCAGAATGAGATTGAGGGAACGTCACTTAGTACTTGCATTTGGTTTCGATTCTTAATACAGTATTGGTGGGGTCTGAGTGGCTATTTATCATTGTAAAGATGTTTTACTATGGATATTATATTATGAGTCAGACATGACTTTTTTCGTGAGACCTTTGGCACCAATCAGAAAACCGAATGCCAGCGTTCAGTTCTGAGAACTGTATCATTGTTGGCATCGCCTCTCTCTGTGGCATAGCAATTACGTTTTGTTCTGTGAGACAATGAATTTGCAAAGCCC
>JARPMJ010005230.1:0-65113 GCA_033366665.1 Phoxinus dragarum
CGGCTCGACACAACATAAAACTGTGCTTGAAGTATCAGCAGGTGCTCTACACATGAACTTCAGCATTGACTACATTGTATACACAGTTTACTAAAAAGAAAGGTTTTGTAACGACTCTATTTATCAGTTAGTGTTTCCGGTGGCTGGAATTTTGTCAGTCAAAAGTAGTTGATCTCCGAATACAACGTAACATGAGGAAAGTAAAGATGAAAAGCTGCATTCGGAGATCGACTTTTATAGAGAGTTTTATGCTGTGTCGAGCCTCCTTAGTGTTTTAAAAATAGCGATTTTGATGCTATCATATACGTGCCCCATTCACTCACATTCAAAAGGCCTTTTGACCAAAAACGAAAATACGGCCAATCTTAAAAGTGGCGTTTCCATAATAATTATGCTTTTACACGAATGTTTGACTCTGGTAGATTAACAAAAAGAGCCTATGTTCAATTTTGGCGACAGTTACCCTTTCAGTCCTACATAAGTATTTATTTACTTAATTTTTTTAATTAAAGGGGTCATGACATGGGTTTTTTTATTTTATTATTATGTTCCCTTAGGTGCAATTATAGTATTACTATAGTTTTTTTTACAAAAAACTTTTAAAATGTAGTGATTTATGACCTTTTCCCACCCTGTTTCTCATCCTCTGATTCAAACAGTCTGTTTTGGGGGGGTGTTTCCCCTTTAAGAGTTCAGTGTTAACGCCCACTGTTATGATTGGCTAACGTCAGTGCCTATGCATCAATTATTAACGGCCCAAGCCAGAACCTGTGCGGATTCAGCGTATTTAAAAGGTAGTTTAAAGTTTTAAACACATTACTTACAGTTTGCGTCGTCGTTGTTGAGCCCAGAATAGTCGGCACGGACTTATCTTTGAGCAACAGTTTTCTGGCAAAGCCAGCATCATTTTGGGATTTGTTCTCAAACAGTCATCCTTAAAATGTATAGAACAAACGCTTAAACTAACACTGCCGTGACTGGGACGTCCGCAAAAAATAAAGTGCATCCATTTTTCCCTGACGTCTGGATCTTTCGCAGCGTATTCAAAGATGTTGTTTGTCCACAGCCAGGAACAGCAAATCTGCGGCATCGTAATTTCCCTGTACACAGACCCACTCGCTGTCCGTCGACTGAACACTTGTGAGGCGCGCAGCGCGCGGGCGCGACAATGATACGAAATGAGCGTAGTTGTCTTGCGCTTAAAGCGTAGTTGTCTTGTGCCTGGAGGCGGTCTATATGCAAACGCTGGTACGTCACTTCGTACCGTGACGTCACTTCTTACCATGGATCCAGAACGAGCTGTATTTAGAGCTTGATTAAATAAATGATTTGTTTATAATGGGGAGGAAGTCTTAAGCTATGAAACTTGCAGGACGTTTTAATGGTACAAAGACCTCTTTTATACTAAAAGATCAAGGCAAATTTGGTTTCTCATGTCATGACACCTTTAAGTAATTTTTTCCAATTAAATACAATTCTTATCACAATCTATCTATATTACATTTGCAATATTTATTTAAAAAACAAATATTCTCTTCACCTATATTAATAAACTTAAATTCATGTATATAAATTAATTCTATATTCTACTATTATTAGTATTAGTATTATTATTATATAAATTAAGTTCTGAGTAAAAAAAAAAAAATTCTTAAGAATTGTTATTTTTTGAAAGTCACCAACGCTGCATTGATATTTGATACAGTAAAAACAGTAATATTGTGTTATATATTTACAAATTAAAATAGCTGTTTTCTATGTGAAATTATTGTTAAAATGTACTTTATTCCTGTGATCAAAGCTGAATTTTCAGCATCATTACTCCAGTCTTCAGTGTCACATGATCCTTCAGTGTCACATGGTCCTTCAGTGTCACATGGTCCTTCAGTGTCACATGGTCCTTCAGTGTCACATGATCCTTCAGTGTCACATGATCCTTCAGTGTCACATGATCCTTCAGTGTCACATGATCCTTCAGAAATCACTCTAATATGCTGATTTGCTGCTCTAGAAACATTTACTTGCATGTTTTAAATAAGTCATGTTTGGGGTCGCATGTCACATTTTTCTTCACCCTCTCGAAATCTTCCCACACTTTCTGAAGACGTTCACTATCTGTCCCCGCGTGACTTCACTAATTCCTCTGGAGTTATTTTCTTTTCTGCGACTAACCGATCAATTAAAATGGAGTCGATCAAGCCTCTTCTCATCGACTATTAGCGGACAGCCCTAGTATTATATACTGATTGGCTTCATCACTCTGTCTCCTCTCCACCAGTAAGCTGGTGTGTGGTGGGCGTTCTGGCGCAATATGGCTGCCATCGTATCATCCAAGTGGACGCTGCACATTGGTGGAGATTCCCCCTTGTATGTAAAGCGCTTTGAGTGCTGAGAAAAGCGCTATATAAATGTTATGAATTATTATTATTATTATGAATTATTTACTGCGCAGTAAACAAGTATTGATTGAGAACACAGCCGAAGTGAAACTCGTCTGCGGAAACGAGATCGCACTCAAGTTCATCCAAACAACCAAACCAAGTTTAAAAACAGCATAATGTACCAAGGCTGACGCTGGAGAGAAAGAACAGTGTGATTTTGCGCTTTAAAGAAATGAGATCACAGCACAAACAGTCACTGCCAGAGATAGTTAGCGTAGCAGAGTTCAAGGAAATGAATCGTTCTCTGCTGACGGCACGGAGCTGCAGATGGAGAGCTGTGGATTTTCTTTGTCTCTTGTTGATTTTAGAAGGTGAAGCAGGGCGTAACAAACACAGAATCAGTCATCCTTGACGCACTTTTGTCAGACGGCGATAAGAAAACTACCTCTGAGTCTGAATCTCAGGTTATTTTTAGCGTCTCTGTATTCTTCATCTGTTCTTCCCAGCTGAACATCCTCCATTACCTGCACAAGATATCAACATCAGGAGAGGTCGCAAACTAGCTCGGATGCGGTTGCCATAGGAACTACAAAGGCATATGAGAGGAAACACACTTTACCTGCCGCTACCTGTTCCTGTTCGCACGAGTCCCAGCCATGGGGTGTTGTTGTTTTTATCCAAATGTACCCTGTGACCTCCGCTCAACTTCATGCCTGCGTTTATTGTCTTTTCTTCTTCTAGTTCCTCCACGGTTCGTGACGAGACCCTCCAACACTTACGCCCAGGAGTCGATGGACATCATCTTTGAGTGTGACATCACCGGGTCTCCGCCGCCCACCGTCAAATGGATGAAGGACGGAGACACTGTCATTCCCAGTGACTATTTCAGGATAGTGGTGCGTTACACCGTCTCCTCACTGCACACTACACATCTGTCTGTTTTAAAAGCTCATATTAGCCGGACGGACAGATAGATAAATAGATGGATAGACTTAGACAGATGGACAGACGGACGGATAGACAGATAGACAGATAGATAGATAGATAGATAGATAGATAGATAGATAGATAGATAGATAGATAGATAGATAGATAGATAGATAGATACAGATGGTACTCAACCAGAATGCCTATTACCGCCGCGACAGGCACCGCGGTAAAAATAATCCAGTCGCATTTCAAAGTCATTCGCGAAATGACCGCCAGGTGGCGCAGAGGGACATTGTGCAAAACAGCAGCTATTGCCGTATTTTGAAATGTAAGCGGGGTTAATGTAGCCTGGGAAGCCAGACTTACATCAAGATGTTTAGTCTGGCAACTCTCCATAGACGCGGCTCAATCCGAGGGGCGGGATAAACGCTTGTCTCTCAAAATCCCTCTGCACGCAATAGGATAGCGCTACAACCAACCAGAGCAACGAAGAAGGTGACGTAGTCAGAGCGGCAAAGATCCGGTCCAGCAAAACTCCGAACACTTCTTCCTTTTTTAATAATAACTTAAGTGCCGTTCTTTGCTCTTTTCTTAAAGAAAAACTTAACTTCAAGTCCTCCAGAGTCGCGGCCAAAGCCGAATCGAAAGACCGCTGTTCTCCATCCGCAGCCGCCATTCTTTGTTTTCAAGTGGCAGCCGTCGTAACTCTGTCGTCATATGTTAAGCCCGCCCCCGCCTACTCTATACACGACGTGATTGGCCTGACCCAATTTAGGTTTTTGCAGCTAGAAGGTCTATGGAGAGTTGCTAGACTGCCCTGGCTGCAAAATACATTTTGCTGCCGCTAGGGTGCGTCTTGATTTCTAGGCTAGGGTTAATGTCAATTAACAGATGAAATAGGCTACTATAGAACATTGTTTAGGACAGAAAAATAGAATCATAATATAAAAATAGAGACGAGAACAATGTAGCCTTTATTTCATATTGTAGCCTAGACGTCGGTGGGCGACATAAGCCTATTGCCCGTTGGGAGCAGCGTGATAAAATAATAATAATAACAAAAATAACGAACAAAAATAAATTAGGTGCAAAGAAGCTGATTATTTGTTTACTACTCTATTGAGGAATGAGACGGATGATGAGCGCTTCTCTGGAACAGATTGGATAAACCGGGCATTTCTAAATTAGTAAATTCATATCCGAGTGTTAGAACTTATGTATCGGTCATTTGAATGACGCGGGTTCGAATCCCGTACAAACAAAGATTATTGTACATTTTATATTAGCCTATTAATGCATGTCATAGCCTATTATTAATGCAGACCATCAAACAAACAAAAAATTGTTTATACAGGATAGCCTTTTTTTTGGGTTCCTATAAAGACTTTGTAAAACATGGTTTTAAGCAAGGTGCGATTTGCCAGGGGGGACGGGGATTTCCTTCTGGTCTAAACATCCCTGCTTCTGCTGAATTATTTTAATCCCCCCTCCTCCCTCCACAGTAATCAATGCTATGAATTACTTCACCAATAGACCATTTAAAATATATAATGTAAAGATATGCAACAGGCACGTTTAAACGACAAACAATAAAATCAGAACCAGTTTCAGTTACGTTCATGGTTCCAGTGCCTTAATGCATGCCATGCACGGCTTTCAAAATGTCACAAAGCGTTTTGAGATTATTTTGAATGAAATATTGAAGTTTATAATTAAGTATTTTGGCACACCCACGCCGAGTGGCGCTATCCATTGTTCTAAAGTTGGTATTCTGGCATGTTGAATTAGTGTTCGACAGACGCGGCTGCGCGTTCATTTGGATTTATTTTTCTCATAACAGACAGCTAAAATAACTTAGGCCCTTTAGGCTACTCTGTAGTTTTTTTAGTCATACAGATCAGAGTAGAGTAGCCTACATCGTTCAAACCTTCAAAAATGAACCGAAAGCCACTTTCCTCCGCTCAGTCACGATAAGAAATCGGCTATGTCTAAAGCCTTTAAATGTCTAAATATTTAATCAATGTTATCTGATTAGGTAATCCGTATGAAACCGAGAGGTGCAGAGGATCTACTCAAACTAGCTGTGAGCGCTTCCCAATGATGAACGGACAAGGGTGAAAATCTCGCTATAATTAAATGTAGTCTAGGCTAAATCGCCTTGAATTAAATTGTAAAAATAGATCCGATAATTTATTTGTCGAAATGTTGCGATATTGTTTCATTTAAGTTCATAATTATTATATAAATGTTATTTAGTTTAGCAGCAGCAAGCACTGTGGTTCGAGATTTATATATAAAAAAATAATAATAGCTAATTCACAAATCGCGCACCCTGGTTGTAAGGATCCAAAGATCCCCGTGGAATTTAACATTGAGTTGAACATTGTATTCATGACAACAAATGAACATGCGTTTGAACAAATGAACATGAACAAATGAACATGCGTTTGAACAAATGAACATGCGTTTGTATTTAGGTTTGCTTGGAAAAAGCTGGCCCAAACCGAGGTAGTGTTTTATTTCTTCAATTATTGAAATAATTAAATGTTTATTAATAAACTTTTATGACAGAAATATTAGCCTACATGTAGCCTAAATAATTTAATTATCAACACTTTACTAGCCTAATGCTAATGTCTAGAATGAAGTGTGAATTGCGACTTCTCTTTGTTTTAAGTCGGTCTCAAACTCAGATCGCCTGTGGGGGGTTGGGGGTTCAGGAGGTGTTAAATGTTCTGTCTTTCATATGCAGAGTAAGCCTGATGACCAGGCAAAGGCAAAATACTTTTAAAGATAAATCTCTCGATGTGTCCAAATGTAGGCCCTTAAATTATAAATATTGTAGTTTTATAGGCCTATTGTATTTAAAGAGGTCTCACACACACTTTCAGTTGAAGTGTTCAATCCATTTGTTTCAACTGGTTTTGTAGAATTTTAACACGTTTGAGTAGTGTGTTTGTCAACAATCTGGCATAAACATGAACTATCGACGAAACGCGTTCTTGCCAACTAAACGAATGCAAGTGAGCAGCAGATGCAGAGCGCTTATTCGCGATCCACCTCGTTTTATTGTACGGTGAATTCAACCAGGCATTCTGTTTGAAGCAAGACTCAATCATTTGTTTCAGTTTTTTTTTTCGTGATTTGTATGGATGACACACAACGACATCAGTATTATCTGTATAATGGGGTTTTACCCTGAAATCTCGTTTAATGTCTAGAGTGACCCGGCGCGCGCAGTGCAGGGAGACTAAATAAACTAAAATAAAAGAGATCCAGCGCGAGAGAAGCAAAGAAAATCTTAATTTATGTTGCTTTGAACTATTTTCGTTTTGTAGACTAGCCTACTGTTTTAATTGTTTATTTAGCTGCAATTTCTTTGGCAATACAGATTTAAAATGTCGCAAGAATAAGATACTGTTTCTTACTTATTAAACTCTAACTCGATGCAACCCTGTTTTAAATAAATAAACTGCCCCCGACACTTTATTTAAACCTTGAAATGTCCAGGATCTGTTTTTAAAAATTTCTTCCTTTGCTATGGCGGGTATCAATTGTCAGTCATCTCAATTTCGTGGATGATTCACAAAACAATAATTTAGCAGATTAAAGATAGCTTCGTAATTTTCATTTTCTGACACGATCGGCTGATAATCTTCCTTCATCAGTTTTGTCGTCTGTGCAGCGGCTCTACTTGAAAGTAGCAAATGCTATGTTGTAATGTGCCATTGATAATTAAACAAAACGCTTGACTTCAAATAAACAGTTACCTATCTAAGCATCAAGAATGGTAAAACATTTAACGCTGTCAGCCAAAGCTAGAGAGATTCGATCTCGCATCGCTTGAAGCTCCGTGAAGCTTGTGCTGTTGCGTTGTCCACTGCGCTATCGTCGGTCCGCTGATAAGACGTTGCTCTTGCAAAGCCTCATTGATGTAGCCTAATATTTTTCTATTGCAATGTTTTGTGTTGAATGTTTTCATTATTTATTAAATGTATTAGGCCTACATTTAATTTCAGTCTTGTGATTATATGAATTCATTTAACTATACATGTTAAACTTGAATTGATCTGTTTTACCACATTTCAATGAGCCGCGGCGCGGCGGCAGATTGCGCAATAGAGAGAATAAACTGACACTTTTCAAAGTCTGCGATTGTAGCGCCTCTTAGCGGTCAAAGGCAGCAAATACACCCCCGCAATTTTGTAGATACAGATGGTACTCAACCAGAATACGACTTTTACCGCCGCCGTTCCCGTAAAATTGCGGGTGTGTATTTGCTGCCATTGACTGCTAAGAGGCGCTACAATCGCAGACTTTGAAAAGTGTCAGTTTATTCTCTCTATTGCGTAATCTGCCGCCGCGCCGCGGCTCATTGAGAGTGATTGAAATGTGGTAGGCCTACTAGCAGATCAATTCAAGTGAAACATGTAGTTAAATGAATTCATAATCACAAGACTGAAATTAAATGTAATACATTTAATAAATAATGAAAACATTTCAACACAAAACATTGCAATAGAAAAATATTAGGCTACATCAATGAGGCGTTTCAAGAGCAACGTCTTATCAGCGGACCGACGATAGCGCAGTGGACAACGCAACAGCACAAGCATCACGGAGCTTCAAGCGATGCGAGAACGAATCTCACTAGCCTTGGCTGACAGCGTTAAATGTTTTACCATTCTTGATGCTTAGATGCTTGATGCCACAGGCTATCTGAGTTTGAGACCGACTTAAAACAAAGAGAAGTCGGAATTCACACTTAATTCTAGACATTAGCATTAGGCTAGTAAAGTGTTGATAATGAAATAATTTAATTATTTAGGCTATGTAGGTTAATAGGCTAATATTTCTGTCATAAAAGTTTATTACTAAACATTTAATTATTTCAATAATTGAAGAAATAAAACGCTACCACAGTTTGGGCCAGCTTTTTCCAAGCAAACCTAAATACAAACGCATGTTCATTCGTTTAAACGCATGTTTATTCGTTTGAACGCATGTTCATGTGTTGTCATGAATACAATGTTCAACTCAATGTTAAATTCCACGGGATCTTTGGATCCTTACAACCACATGCGCGATTTGTGAATTATTATTATTTTTTCCGAACCACAATGCTTCGTGCTGCTGCTGCTGAACTAAATAACATTTATAGAATAATTATGAACTTAAAGGAAACAATATCGCAACATTTCGACAAATAAATTATCTCATCTGTTTTTACAATTTAATTCAAGGCGATTTAGCCTAGACTACATTTAATTATAGCGAGATTTTCACCCTTGTCCGTTCCTCATTGGGAAGCGCTCACATAATAGTTTGAGTATATCCTCTGCACCTCTCGGTTTCATACGGATTACCTAATCAGATAACATTGATTAAATATTTAGACATTTAAAGGCTTTAGACATAGTCGATTTCTTATCGTGACTGAGCGGAGGAAAGTGGCTTTCGGTTCATTTTTGTGACGCGCAGTTCCCGGAGAAAGAGACGACGGATAAACTTTTGTCGTTAGCCTAATATGAATAAAAGTTTACAGTTTTGAACGATGTAGGCTACTCTACTCTGATCTGTATGACTAAAAAACTACGGAGTAGCCTATTAGGGCCTAAGTTGTTTTACCTGTTATGAGAAAAATAAATCCAAATGAACGCGCCGCCGCGTCTGCCGAACAATAGTTCAGCATGCCAGAATAAAACCGACTTTAGAACAATGGATAGCGCCACTCGGCGTGGTGTGCCAAAATACTTAATTATAAACTTCAATATTTCATTCAAAATAATCTCAAAACGCTTTGTGACATTTTGAAACCGTGCATGCATTAAGGCCACTGCAACCATGAACGTAACTGAAACTGGTTCTGATTTTATTGTTTGTCGTTTAAACGTGCCTGTTGCATATCTTTACATTATATATTTTAAATGGTCTATTGGTGAAGTAAATCATAGCATTGATTACTGTGGAGGGAGGAGGGGGGATTAAAATAATTCAGCAGAAGCAGGGATGTTTAGACCAGAAGGAAATCCCCGTCCCCCTGGCAAATCGCACCTTGCTTAAAAAAAACATGTTTTTACAAACTCTTTATAGGAACCAAAAAAAAAAAGGCTATCCTGTATAAAAAAAAATTAGTTTGTTTGATTGTCTGCATTAATAATAGGCTATGACATGCATTAATAGGCTAAAATAAAACGTACGAAACTCTATGTTTGTTCGCTGCTCCCAACGGGCAATAGGCTTATGTCGCCCCCCGACGTCTAGGCGTAGGCTACACAATATGAAATAAAGGCTACATTGTTCTCGTCTCTATTTTTAAATTATGATCCTATTTTTCTGTCCTAAACAATGTTCTATAGTAGCCTATTTCATCTGTCACCTATCACATCTATTTCATTGACATTAACCCCGCTTACATTTCAAAATACGGCAATAGCTGCGGTTTTGCACAATGTCCCTCTGCGCCACCTGGCGGTCATTTCGCGAATGACTTTGAAATGCAACTGGATTATTTTTGCCGCGGTAGTTTTGCCGCGGTGCCTGGCGCGGCGGTAATAGGCATTCTGGTTGAGTACCATCTGTAGATGGATGGATGGATGGATTGATGGATGGATAGATGGACAGACGGACGGATATATAGATAGATGGATGGATGGATGTTGCAACCCCTTTTAGCTGTAGGAATAGTTTTAAATCCTTATTTTATTTTTTTATTTTTTTATATTTTTTATTCTATTTTTGTGCAATTTTTTTATTTTATTTAGGTTTTAATATTAGTATTAACTGAATGAATACAGTTTTAAATCCTGATTTTAGTTATTGTCTGTCCATAAATAATAAATAAACACAAGATGCATTTAAAGAGCAGCTAAATGGATTTGTTTTGTACAGTAATGGCACATCAGTTTGCACCCTGTTCATGGAAAGTGCCAGTGCCAGCCACCATTATTCATTAACATGTTAGTGTTGTTAACTCTGCTCTGTTTTGTTGTCTGTGTCCCCACAGAAGCAGCATAACCTGCAGGTTCTGGGTTTAGTAAAGTCAGATGAAGGTTTTTATCAGTGTTTAGCAGAGAACGACGCCGGGAACGTCCAGGCCAGCGCTCAGCTCATCATACTGGATTTAGGTAAACTCCCTTTACTCTGCATATATGTGTGTGTGCTTCTGCCTGTATTCCTGATGGTTTCTGCAGAAACCCTCGTCTTCATTAAGCATGTGCAGAAAAGCTCAGACCAGCTTCAGAGCCAAATCCCTTTAGATCTCCAGTGTTTATTCTAGTGATGGGCTAAAGACTTGCCAAGACTCACCGATTGATCTTTTTACAGAAATTAAACATAGAATCATTATCACAGGATGGGTCGTAACAGTCCGTCAGTGATGCTTTCTGGGGATGAGTCCAAAAAGCTTTGTGGGTTTCATTTGATTATGATTGTTTTACAGCGTGACATCTACATTTTTACATGTTCTTAATCAAATATAAGTACATTTGCCTGTTTAAACTCGTTTCGAGGGTGTTGTGGGTGGATACGTTACTACCAAAGACTGCAAAAACCGTCACCCGTTGGTTTCTGAACAGCATTTTTTAAAGCGTAAAGTGGGCGGAGCCGGCCGTCGCCATCTTGGCAGCGCGTCACTCCCGGATAAACAAAAATGTGCAGAGAGACGGATTAGCTGGAGCCTGTCTCTAGTGGCCAGTCGATGAAGTGCAGTTTAAGTGACTTCCGTGTCGGATTCACGAGAGACTGGAAGGTTGCCGCTTGGTTACTACAGTGTGCATGTTTTTTAGATGCTCTGGATAGTTGAGTCTATGGAAGTGTTTTTCAGCAGCTTCTCTCAGTCTCAGGCTTCACTGGCGTACGCAGTGAATGAAGGCTTGAACACATGTTCTCACACGTCGGGCAGAGGCGTAAATGACGCTGCATTGATTGGATGCTGGTGTGAGATCTGTTCGGCACCTGGCGCGGGTGTAGAGATCTCGCCGCTGAATGTTTAATTAACCGCGCCGCTTTATTAGATACGTCTGCATGCTCTTCATTTTCATGTTGCATTAGCTCCTCTTGATGGAGTGCTGCAGTATGTGTGCGTGAATCCCGGTTAATAATGCCGGTTTCTCCCGCTTTACTGAGGTTTAGTTTGCAAACAGACACCATTGAACCACCAAATCAATTGTAATTGAAACTGTGCAGTGACACATCATTAATTACTGATCAGTGGATTTAAGCTCTCATGGGAAGTGGTACTTACGATTTCAGAAGTCTTAATTATGATATGATTAATATGAAGTAATTTTGGTCTAAAAAGATAAATATATATATATATATATATATACAATTTTCATCACAATATGCGTGTAAGTGATTGAACTGTTTTTCCCCAGAGAATGATGGGAAATGTTGTTTGGTTGTGCTAAATCAGCAACAGTGCAAAAACTTTTTAAAGGCACACTATGTAGAAATTGTACCTTAATATAACAGCTTCAAAGTCATTTCGGTGGTAAACAAACTCTGAGTAGGCCGAATCATCCTGGTAGTAAAGCTTGGGGGGACGCCGCTGGAAAAACCAGCAATGCAAGTTTGAGAGGAGCGCCCCCGACAAATCTCACGAGAATCACGACTTGCTTTACGGCAACGACGTCACACACATTAACAACATATGAAGCACGAAGACACTTGCGCGCATTTCAGACGTGATACCTTTGCGTGATACTCGACGATGGAAAAAGCTAAGAAAACTCGGTCGGAAGAGACTAGGAAAAGGAAAAGAGAATCTGACCGCGTGAGGAACCGGAGAAGAGTCTCTCGGTCAGGCTTTCACTCGTTGGTGCGAGCTAAAAAGCAGCACTGGATGCTGACGTTGATGGACTAGTAAATCAAGTATTTGTAAACTTGTTTGCATTCTATGTTGTTTGTTGTTGCGCTTGCATGTAGTATGTCTTTTTTTTTTACGATGCTGTTCATTCATCCATTATATCAGACGACGCTGGTGACGTTGATTCCTGCGATTATCATGAGAACATTCCTGTCAATATCTCACATATTTATCAGGACATAAATAAGCCTAGAGGTTGTGAATCGTGTAAACGAGCACAATTTGCAAACTTTTATGATAAATTGCAATAATCATGTCTAATGACATCATAACGGCCAATGTTATGAAATAATGCAATGTACATTTAACTTTATTGATGTCATCTAGAATTTTGTAATGTTTACATTACAATAAAAAAACACAAATTAAATTATACAGTAGACCTAGACTATAGGCTATTTACTTGTGATTTAGCTGCAATCACGTGAAAACGTTATAAGCCAGCAAACGCGGTAGGCTACTTTATTATTGATATTTACGACAATGCAAGTATTCCACAGCGACTCTAGGGGTCGCTGTTTGACAAAAACACAATTTCTACATTGCGTAACTTTAAATAAATAACTCATTTTAAATAATCCTCAGGTATACGATTATCAAACAGGATTTTTTTTTTTTATTATTTTATTTTATTTGTTAAAAAGTTTAATTAATTTGTTAAAAGTGATTACATTAACATTTAACCCTTAATTTTAAGTTAATATTTTAACTATTTTAATAATAATATTGTTTAAATTATTGATTTTAAGCGTAGTATTTAATTGTATTACTGTTGTTGCTGCTACTGCTGTTGTTTGATGATTTCATTATTAGTTCCCAACAGTATTAAACACATTTTACAATAAACATCATCAAAAGTTTTAGACACCCATTTTTTTTTTAGACACCCATTTTTTTCCTCTGGTAATTGTGATGTTGTGGTGACCTTTATTGTTTTGCTTGTATGCGTTAATCAAACGTCATTTTATTTGTTAAAAGATATGCTGTAAAACCATAGACATAATGGCCTTCTCAAGTCATTGTCCGAACTTCCGAGTAAAGCCCCACTTCTGCTTTTAACCGAATACAGATACAACTATTTTTGAGATTGTTCCAGATACAGAAATTGAGTCCGCTGGTAGAGGTTGTGTTGTTTCCCATCAGCACCTCTTAGAAACAGGACCACTTCATCATGACAGGGAGGAAGGAAAGAGGAAATTAAATCCTGATAATGAAATAAAAAAGGTCCACAGGGACGATCCGTCACGTTGGAGTTTAGCGGACGATTGGTGACAGCTGATTTCAGTGATTAAAGCATCACTCTCAGTTATTGATTATGTTTCTGTTGTAGTTTGGATTGGAGAAGGAAGAGTCGCCGTTTAATCTCTGTGTTGTTTAAGAGAAACTGTGTAATAAAAGCAGGCGTCAGGATGGAGCGATGTGCTTGTGTGTCTTTCCTCTGAACATTTGCTCTCAAACTCTCCAATTACACGAGAGCTTCGGTTTGATTGAAGAAATAATCCACTTCAGGACACTTGCAAATCAGTCCAGGCCCTTGTGTTGATTTCCTGCGGCGCGTGTATATGATCCTTCACAAGCCGTTTGCATTGGAGGTTCTCAGAAAATAAACATTAAGGGATGGTTTACCTAGAAATGAACTGTTCTGTTATCATTTACTCAGCCTCAAACCCATACGCCTTTCTTTCTAACGCAAAAGTCACAATGAAAATCAGTGCGGTCCAAAACAAGTGCATTGATTTCCATTGTATGGTCCAAAAAAAAAAAAAAAAAAACCTCTCTCTATATATACTGTATATACATTTAGAAAAAAAATTATATAAATATATATATATATATATTATTGATTTCCATTATTGTTGGAAATCAATAATCAGACTTAAAAATATATATATACCAGTATATATATATATATATATTTAAGTCTGATTATTGATTTCCAACAATAATGGAAATCAATAATATATATTACTTTTTTTTCTACATTTTTTCTAATGGTGGATGAGAATAAGTAAATTATTATTTTTAAATTTTGGTGGGAAATATTCCTTTAAGTTCTATGGTTGATATATCCATGTGGCTGTTAGCGGATCTATTAAAAATAAATGATTTTTAAAAAAAAAAAATTTATACATGTTAACCAATAATAATAATAACAACTTATTATTATTATTATTAAATGTATCATTTTAATTGTATTATTATTATTGTATATTTGTATACAATTGTATATTTAATTGTATTAGTATTAATAAGATGAATATTAAATGAATTAAAATGTAGGTTTCGTGATGTTTGAGTGAATAATGACAGAATTTTAATCTCAGATGATATTGCGTAGATTTCATATTTACAGATATGTCACTCATGCGAGTGTGAACATTGGTCTCACAGGCTTCGGTGATGAAACACCTTTTTTCCTCGTGTGTGTGTGTGTGTGTGTGTGTGTGTGTGTGTGTGTGTGTGTGTGTGTGTGTGTGTGTGTGTGTGTGTGTGTGTGTGTGTGTAATGAGATCTGCTGGCGTACTGTGGATTACATTCTGTTAAACATGTTGATGTCATGCATTACTCTGAGTATGATGATGTAGGGGTGGGCGGCACGACCAAAATCCTCTCAGTATCACAGGATACAGTCATTTTAGCTGAAAATCCAATTTTGCCATGTAGTATAAACCATGTAGTAATGCATTGCCTATTTTTGGATGATTCAGTCAATGAAATACTTTACAAATGAAAGGCATTTTATTTATTCAATCATGGAACCTGATATATTTTTATATTTTGGAACTTAGAATGCAAACCCCTCCATAAAACCAGATTTGCATTTAAATGATAATGATTAATTTTCAATTATAAATATTGTGACCCTGGACGACAAAATCAGTCACATGTCGCACGGGTATATTTGTGGCTAGTGTTGTCACGATACTAGAATTTCTAACTTCGATACGATACCTTGAAAAATATCGATATTCGATACCATTTTCGATACCACAGAGAAAAAAACTGCCTCAATATTAAGGGGGTATTTTTTTTTATTAAATGTCCTGAGTTCTATCTGTTAATATTTTTTAATTGGACCAGGGCTAACATGATCCGTTGTATTTGTATAACCTACTGTTATCAAATATTAAAATATAGCCTACTGTAACAAAAAAGCACTTAACAGTATCAAATTTGAGGATAGAGTGTCAGTAATGTATAATAATAAGATTAAACATTCAATTTTCAGTTAAAGGCATTTCATTATTGAATTCAGAGATGCCATTGTCTAGCTGTTTAGTTTAATTAATATCTGTGTAATCAAATTGATGATAATCGCTAATGAAGGCAAATTGCAGAATTAAATAATAATTTTCTGAATAAAGTTAAATAGGCACAAGTTAATTTACATTTGACCACAGTTAAAATATTTACTTGTCTAAGATTCCTCAGTCAGATTATGTTAACTTTAAGAATTACGGTGAAAAAACGAGACAACACAGACTCATATCAACAACAATACTAGGCCATCTTGGTTAATGTTTCAGAAAGTTAAAATGAGAAGAGTTACAGTGTTTCCTTTAGGATTTTTTTAGCAGTGGGGAAAGGTCTGTCCAAACAACAAACAGCCCTGATCCTGAGCGTAGCCTATGCTTGCTAAATGGTACCCCTGGAGCCTGTTCCTTAAGTCTGTTTTCACTTATAAAATAATTTGAAAAAGTGATGTGAGGGATTATTGATTGTCAAACAATCTTTTGGGTGACCGCAGCCCGCTAGCAGTGTGAAGCGCGTGTCTGTGCTATTCTCTGACATACCCGCTCGCGGTGTGAAGCGCGTGTCCGCGCTATTCTATTCTCCGACTCCGACATGCCCGGCCCGCTCGCGGTGTGTGTTTACGCGTGTCCGCGCTATTCTCCGACATGCCCGCTCGCGGTGTTCTTTATCAATCAACCAAAGCCGGTCGCGGGGGCGCCGCCCTCGCCATCTTTCCATTCACTTCACTTTTGCTATTTAACCAGTGCGAATGAGACGAGTGCGTCACGTGTGGTGTTTGTCAACGCGCCTTTGGAGAGAAGTGAAAGTGACCGCTCGGCTAGTATCGATACTTCGGGAAATTAGTATTGGTACCGTTCAGATATTTCAGTATCGATATTTATCGAAATATCGATATTTTTGACAACACTATTTGTGGCAATAACAATACATTGTATGGGTCAAAATTATATATATTTTTTATGCCAAAAATCATTAGGATATTAAGTAAAGATCATGTTCCATGAAGATATTTTGTACATTTCCAACCGTAAATATATAAAACATGTATTTTTGTGAGTGAATGCAGCACAATCGTGAACATAAATGCACAACTAAACACAACAAAAGGAGATTTTCTCAATGTTTCCATTTTTTTTTGCATCCTCAGATTCCAGATTTTCAAATAGTTTTATATTCTCCTATTCTAACAAACCATACATCAATGGAAAGCTTATTTATTCAGATGTATAAATCTCAATTTAAAAAAAAATTGACCCATGTGACTGGTTTTGTGGTCCAGATTCACATATGCAGTATCACATACATGAGCGAGTCTCTAAATGCAACTGTTACAAAAACATTTTCATTTTATTTCAGTTTTATTATATTTTTTAAAGAAATTATAATTAATTTGTTTTATTTATTGAATTTATTACTTTTATAATAACTTTGTGTTGTTATTATTATTACAATTTTTATTTTCATGTACATGAGTCAGTTTCAGTCTCTAGATGCACCCATCACAAAAACATGATTTTATCTATTTAAATTAATTGAAAAAATAAAATAAAATTTAGTTATAAAATTTAAACAATCCAACCCTTTCTATTTAATTAATATTTTTGTAATATTGTATTATTATGATCATTTTACATGTATTATTCTGCGTGCGACCGTTTTGAACCTGACATCAAGGGTCTAAATGCAGCAGCTACAAATACATTTTCATTTTGTTTCATTTGTATTTCTCCAATAGCCTTGTAAATGTATCCACCGCAGCCAAAGCGCTACCGCAAAATACTTTGTGACACATTCCTACTACGCCCCGTCGCACATGATGGGAATGGAGAGATATTTCGTCCCTGAAGCTCGTCTCCATGTACCGTTTAAAGCTGCTCCCATCTAGACCTGTTGTCTGCGATTATGAGCGTGTTTACCGCGGTGAAGCCCTCGTTTGACAAGCCTCTTGATTGGGGTGTGATTTCTGCAGCGTTGGCCCTCTGGAGGTCTGCGGCTTTGCTTCTGCTGAGGTTTAAACTCAATTGATGAGCAATCAGATGTTATTGGATTGTGTGAATGGCTATTGATGAGCCGGCCGGGGTTCCTGTCAGGCGGCCGGGTTTTCCTGGCAGCAAACGCAGGGTGGATGAAGAGAGAATGTGAGCTAGTGTTTTTTTTTTTACCCCTGCTGTGCGATTTGTACGATCCTAAACGCATTCAGGAAGTTTTCTCTGTGTGCTTATAGGCCTTTTGGGCCTCGACGGGAAGAGCCACACGCGTTTTGCTCTCCACCCATCTAATGAAAACATGATCCCATAAATAACAGGACAGATATAAGTAAAGGAGTGAATCGCTCCCTTTTCCTGAGCGGTGTGCCGTACTCAACCTTCCTGTGGGATTGAGGTTACGCAAACTGACCCGCCAGGTGTGATCGAGTCTGTTTTGTAGTCATCAATCAACTTTTAGCATAATAAAAGCAACAGTAGTTGGCCATTGTGCTGTACAACAGAATAAATATCTTTTAAAAAATCAAGAAGACCGCAAAACAAATGCTAAAGGGAGTTTACCGGTTCATCAAAAATGCAATCAGAAAGATTCAACATTTAAAATCAAGGACAGTTGTAAGCCTGTGAAAGAGGTCGGTTTTTAACTCGGGTTTATAAACCGACTCTGTGGATATACGTAGTCTTAGGGATAGAGGAAGACTGTTCCACAATTTTGGAGCAACAATATAAAAAGCACGTCTTAAGTCTAGATCTCGGAAACATCAGCGGTCTTTGCTGAGATGACCTTAATGATCTTGAGGAGTTATTTCATTTCAAAAGATCAGAGAGATATTTTGGAGCTAATCCGTTCATGGGTTTAAAAACAAAAATATGCATTTTAAAATCAATCATGTAAGAAACTGGCAGCCAGTGCAATGAATCAATGCAGTATTGGGGAAATATGATTACATTTCCTTGTGCCAGTCAAAACTCACCATCTGAAGACGAGTAATATTGGATTGACTCATTCCAATGTAAAGATGATTGCAATAGTCAAGTCTAGATGAAACAAACGAAAGGATCACTCTCTCCAACTCTGCAAATGTTAAAGAACTTTTAGCCTATAGATCGTAATCTTAATTGGAAAAAACTAGATTAAACTACAGCATTTATCGGTTTATCAAATCTAAGAGCAGAATCAATAAATAACACCCAAGTTGTTCACAGAGTGTTTTTACATAGTCATCAAGAGTTTTATAGCGGTATAAAGTGCTTGAAGAACCACTGATTTGGTTGACGAGGTAAAAGAACAATAAAACACGCCCAGAGACTTATCAAGTTGTTTTTATGTCCCTTTCTTAGTGGTTTCCTGAAGGTTTCTCTCTCTCCACCCTCAAGTCTTGAGATATAAACTCAAGTATACAGGTGAAACTCAAAAATATGGTGCAAAAGTTCATTTATTTCAGTAATTCAACTTAAAAGGTGAAACTAATATATTATATAGACTCATTACATGCAAAGTGAGATATTTCAAGCCTTTATTTGTTATAATTTGGATGATTGTGGCTTACAGTTTATGAAAACCCCAAAATTAGAAGATTGTGAAAAGGTTTTCATAAGCTGTAAGCCATAATCATCCAAATTATAACAAATAAAGGCTTGAAATATCTCACTTTGCATGTAATGAGTCTATATAATATATTAGTTTCACCTTTTAAGTTGAATTACTGAAATAAATGAACTTTTGCACCATATTCCAATTTTTCGAGTTGCACCTGTGTGTGTAAACACCAATAATAGTGATGCTTGACTTGGTAAACGCCACTAATGAATTGTCTCAGTAAGTTGGTTTGGTTGTAGCATCAGTTCATGACTGCGCTAAGAACACATTCTGGTGAAATTATCCCGAATGATCTTTCATCTCCACAAGCAGACGTATGAAGAGCGCTGAAGATCAAGGCTCGGGAGTTTTCCTCTGGAAGTGAGACGAGTGTGTCGGGTTTGTAACCTTTGTAGTGCCAGCCTCTTTCTGCACGACGCCATCTCATCTTCAGAGGAAACACTTTAATGCCATTTTCATATCAACATGGCGCAGCATATCAACTTCAGCTATCACATCACTCCTCCACTTTTATCTTCCTCACCTCTCTCATTTATTAGTCTCTCTTTTCAACGATTTTCAGGAATGATACTGCGGTCCTGACACTGTGTATTTGGGGTTTTAGATTTAACATGAAATGTCTTTATTACAACATACAGAATATTTCTCTGTATGTTTCTCTCTCTCTCTCTCTCTCTCTCTCTCTCTCTCTCTCTCTCTCTCTCTCTCTCTCTCTCTCTCTCTCTCTCTCTCTCTCTCTCTCTCTCTCTCTCTCTCTCTCTCTCTCTCTCTCTCTCTCTCTCTCTCTCTATATATATATATATATATATATATATATATATATATATATATATATATATATATATATATGTATATATATATACATGCACACATGCTTAATATTAAGTTAATATTGCTGTTTATTACTTTGTGGTTTTATATAAGTTGATATAAGTAAAAATAAAAAATGCAAACTAGAATTTTACAGTTTTAGTTCTTTTAATGAAACATTATTAATCTATTTTGGCTTCTTTTAAGTCTTTTCAGAGCAGATGCATAAACAGCAAGCTCTATATTACACATCATCAAACGGCTGGAGATATAGAGATGTAATGTTTAGCGCTAGCCATGCATACTGAATGAGAGGTACAGAACTTCAAACCCCAAAAGTTTCCCAGCATCCATTTTTGATCCTACTTGGATTGAATCAGCACCCTCGGGTCTGCCTGCGATTTCTGTTTTATTTCATAGTGTATTTTTGGTGCATATCTAATAATAATAATAATATCCCAAGGTTCCTCTTGTGCTTGATGTCATTTCCTGACTTAAGATTTTCCATTTGAAGGGCAGCGTGAGCGTTTCCCCCCCCAGCTGTGAAGAGATTAGGGTGTTAAATAAATAAATAAAGATATTAATGTAGCAGGATGAAGTCATAAAGTTGCAGTAATTTTCGTCAAGGCCCATGCAGCCATTGTTTTCATCATCAGGGGTCATTCATGACGTTTCAATGTTCATTCATTAAGTTAAGTCTCCTTCATTTATACAGCGCTTTTAACAATATAGATTGTTTCAAAGCAGCTTTACAGTGATTATAGGAAATTAAAGTTACAGAGATTGTTTTGGCTTTACAGCAGCTCTAGAGTAAAGTTAGATTTGATTGATTCACTTCTGTTGCAAAGATCATTAGTTATTAACTTAAAGGTCGCTAACACGACACCGTTCTAACAGAAAACCCTTAAAGGGGCGGTATAATGCCCTTTTCACAAGATGTAAAATAAGTATTTGATGTCCCCAGAAGTGTGTGTGTGAAGTTTTACCTCAAAATACCCCACAGATATTTTGATATAGCATGATAAAGTTGTCACTTTTTGAGGGTGAGCAAAAACGCACCATTTTGTGTCTGTTCCTTTAAATGCAAATGAGCTGCTGCTCCCGGCACAGGGGGCGGAGCTTCAAGAGCTTGTGTTCTTTTACCTCACGCAGAGACACACACATGCACTGAACATTTCAAAAAAAGTTTAGCCTTTTATGTTCAAACCGAAGTCAGACAATGATGGAGAGACTCGAGAAGAAGTGACAACATGTAGAAGCAACAGGACATTTCTGAATGGTTAGTTGATGAATTTGTTGCTTATGTGTAGTTATCTTCTTGTCATTGATTAGCATATTCTGTCTTGATAATCTATAAATCGTGTTCAGGGGGCGGGGTTTATGTAAATTCTAGGGTTGGTGATGTCACTAACCCGGGAGGAAGCTTTTGTAGTCCCTACCAGCCGTTTGTTGTAGTTCTTGAAAAACTATTTCTTTAAAAGCAAATATCTCCCTTTGCTTTGAACTTTGAGCGTTGTAACTTTGCAGATTTTGTTTATGATCAAACAGCAACATTACACACTAACTAAAGTTAGAAAAGTGAAATCATATTCAACCACCCCTTTAATGTGTTCTGGCCATTCATTCGCAACAGTGATTGGCGGCTCGAGAACGCAAACCTTAAAAAAGGTTCCAAGGTGCAGGTGATGAATAATTTTGATTTATGAAAGTTATCTCTGCGCAAACTTCAAAAATGGAGGAGTCTTATCTTATCTGTCTAATCAGGAGTCTTCTCTTTCCATATCTGTCCGCATGCTGAGTCAGGGACCTCAGGATATGATCGGGAAGCTCATGGGTTTGGCTGCTCACGTCTCCAGCTGGTCTCGGATGCCCGTTTGTGTGCCAGACTCAGCAGACTGACACACACCTCGCCCACACACACACACATTCGTTTATTCAGGCGCTGAAAGGGTGTCACTCACACCTGAGAGTGAAGCCCGGACACAAGCTGTGAGGGGGACGAACTTTCATTGTGCTCGACTATTTACATCAATTACAGTAATTGTTTTTCTTGAAGGTTTCTCCTCAGTGGTGGACTGGGCTGGTTTTCTGCAAACAAGTATAATGAATAGACGTCTTTTTCATTGTTTCACATTAATCGTTTTCCAATCAGCACTTCCTCTTAGAGCCGATTGGCCGATCACACAGGAGTCAGTGTTACATGGCCTTTCTAATGTCTTTGTGTTAGAAGTTGCTTTAGTTCCCTAAAGCAAGACTCATCCCCAGGATTTACACTTTTCAAAGAATATTTAAAATAATATTGAATACTAGAAATTCAGATTTAATTTTATTAGTAATAAATAAAATATTTAAATTTATTAGTAAAATCAAAAAATGTATTTACATAGATTATGATATAGTTTAGTATTAATAGTATTAACGTGTGTGTGTGTGTGTGTGTGTGTGTGTGTGTGTGTGTGTGTGTGTGTGTGTGTGTGTGTGTGTGTGTGTGTGTGTGTGTGTGTGTGTGTGTGTGTGTGTGTGTGTGTGTGTGTGTGTGTGTGTGTGTGTGTGTGTGTGTGTGTGTGTGTGTGTGTGTGTGTGTGTGTGTGTGTGTGTGTGTGTGTGTGTGTGTGTGTGTGTGTGTGGGTATATATGTGTAATATAATGTATTTTAAAAAAAAAATCTGTCAGAAATTCTGAAACCACTAGTAAAACTGGTCTTGTTTGCCTTTTTATTTATTTCATTCTTTTTTTCATTACAAACTATATTAGTTGTATTATATTCTGATATTATATCATTTATTTATTTTTATATGTATGATTGACTGTATAGTTAGCTATATAATATAATATATTTGTCTACACACAGGCAGATATAGATAGAGTAAATAATCCCTGCACATCACCACCAGATTCCTCTCATTTGCATCTACGACACTTTCGTAAAATGTGCTATTTTTATCTACTTGAGATGTTGTCATCAGTGTGTTTTAATTGCAGGCACAGATGTGAGAGAGTAATTAGCATTGTGCTTACTGATATGAATGTTAATGCTATGCCTTCCCCTCAGTGTTGGTAACGTGTCGTGGCTGCATGTTTAGCCTGGCGTTGAGCCTCCATCTCCTGCTCTGTTTCATAGTAAAGTTGCTGTTTCGTTTTAATTTTTAAGTCATTGTAGTTGTCTTTTCTTTTACGTCAATTATTTTATGTTTTTTTCTTTTTCTTTTTTCCTCGCCCTCCTCCCCGAACTCTTTATCTATAATTTACCCCCCATGTTGCCCCTCACATCACAATCACCCTCCAAGACGTTGCCCTTCCTTCTACTGTCCCTTCATTGACCGATGCCACTACTGACCATGTAGCGTCCAGTCCTGCCGAGCGCACCGGTCCCGCTCCTTCTGCCCCGCGTGATGTCGTGGCGTCTCTGGTGTCCACTCGGTTCATCAAGCTGACCTGGCGTCTGCCTGTGGAACCGCACGGGGAGAACATCACCTACTCTGTGTTCTACAGTCTGGACGGCACTAACAGGTCAAGCCAAATCACAATGTGTTTCTATAGCACATTTAAAGGGGTGATGAACTGAGAAATCTAATTTTCCTTGAGCTTTTGAGAGGTCATCGGACTATAAGAATATCGGTTTCAGAACTGAAAACTTCGTTGTTAGTCCAATAAAAGCTTTTATTGACAGCAGGCCCAGCGAACGACAGGTTTTTCATAGTGGGATCTATGACGTCAAAGTGTATCAAACCCCGCCTCCGCAGAAGAAGATCGACGCCTACTTCAACACCGCCTGTTTAGCCCTGCCTACCGATGTACCGAGCGTTTCAGGAGCTAGGCTCAAAACCAGGGTAGAAAATAGCCTATTACTTCTTCATTTTGATGTTTTTAAATGTAAAAACCAAGCCAACGTCATAAGTTGACCTCAGACAACAATATAATAAAATAAAATAAATAGCCAGTTCATGACCCCTTTAAAAGCATCAGAAGTTGCACCAAAAAGTGCTGTACAGTAAAACATTGAGCATATAAAAAAAGAAAGCATGCAAGGTGCTACTCTGAATAAAAAATAATATATATATATATATATAGTATTATGTATGTGTGTGTATATACACATGTATATACATCATTAATATATATGTCATATATATACTGTATATATATATTTGAAGTAATTTTTGTGCTTCAAATTAATATATATATATATATATTAATTTGAAGCACAAAAATTACTAACTGGAAATAAAATTTAAATAATTTAAATGACAAATTACTATAAATTATACTAAAATGAAAACTGAATATCTAAAAATTAAAGGTATTTCAAAATATTTAAAGTACGGGTGACCTAGACACATCTCTTTTTGAGTCAGTTTTAGACTGATTATTTGATTGAATTATCTAGCTATCAACCTATACTATAAACATAGTTGGCTTTAATCATATATATAATTTTGCTTAGCAAGATTATTTTCAAACTGTTTGTGTAGAAGATTGAGAATCAAACTCATACTTGCATCGCATTATGAATTGCATTCTGACATTTCGTAACACGTCGACACAATAACGAACTAGAAACCTGTGCGTTCCCGTACTTTGACTAGCATGTCTCAGATGTCAAAACACAGGTCATTTCTCACGTTACTGTGCTTTTCTCACAGGGAGCGTGTGGAGAACACCAGCGGCCCGGGAGAGATGCAGGTCACCATTCAGAACCTCGTCCCCGACACCAAGTACACGTTTCGGGTGGTCGCGTCCAACGCCAACGGCCCGGGCGAGAGTTCTGCCCCGCTTACAGTGGCCACCCAGCTGGAGGGTAAAGCACCAACACACACATGTACACACACATCAAGCTCAGGTTTGACCACTAGCCAGGTCTGAGGTTCCTCTTTCTACACCTCTCGCACGCCCACACTAGTCCTGTTTGTGCGTGTCCAAACCAGGAGTTGATCTGGGAAGCGCTGAGGGTTCTCCACACACTGGCTCTTTCTGTGTGAGCTTTGCAGTGTGGAACTGTACACATCGGGCAGGATCTGTCAGGATGGTTTTCATGGATACAGGGACTAGTGTTAATGAGACGAAGGCTATGGTCGGAGCTGTCAGGAAAGCGGATGAAAGGAGACTGTTGCTCCTGGTGTGTGTGTCCACGGTCGAGTGAAAACACCGGATGTGCATAGCGCAGATACAGACAGAAGGAGAAAGAAACTGCATCCCAGCTTGTATGATATCTGACATGTGGTATGCGAGATCAGCATTGTGCATCCAGAATCAAATAGCAGGGATGTGCCGATATGAAAACTTTTGCCGATACCGATCATTCTTTGTACTTGAAAGCCGATGTCTGATATATTGTCCGATAAATCTAAATCCAAATTTTTATAGAATTTTTGAGAGCCTGATTACAAGTCTCACCATTAAAAGCGATGTCCCAAACACACATTTATAATGTTCTCATTAATGTTCTCATATTTCAAGCTATTCAAAACCATCATGTTGAACAGTGCACATCTGAAGTCTCTCGGCTGAAGGAAATAATAAATTATTTATCGGCTTTAATATATCAGACAAATTTTCTTATCAGGCCGATAACGATAACATTTAAAATGAACATATATGGGCCGATACCGATATGGCGGATGATATATTGTGCATCCCCATAAAATAGTAGGCCAAAGGTGTCTGGATGGTGCATTATTTTTGGTGGATTTTCATATTTTGTCAATTCATGCTAATATTGCCCATAACCCCTCGCAACACGCTGACAACACGTTTTGTCTTAATATGCATGATTTTCCATGTTCCTCTGATCAAAAACATTACTGTTTTAAATATCCCATACGCAAATACACTACTGTTCAAAGGTTTGGGGTCAGTATGATTGTTTTTTTGTTTTGTTTTTATTAATACTTTTATTCACCACTACTTTTATTTCAAATAAACACTGTTCTTTTGAATTTTTTATTCATCAAAGAAACCTGAAAAAAATATTCAGTTTCCATAAAATATGAAGCAGCACAACTGTTTTCAACATTGATAATAATCATAAAAGTTTCTTGAGCAGCAAATCATCATATTAGAGTGATTTCTGAAGGATCATGTGACACTGAAGACTGGAGTAATGATGCTGAAAATACAGCTTTGATCACAGGAATAAATTACATTTTAACATTATATTCATAGAAAACTGTTCTTTTAAATTCACAGTTTTTACTGCATTTTTGATCGGTGAGCAGAAGAGACTTTAACGTTTTCAAAAACATTAACAAAACGTATATCTATTTTTATTTCTTGTAAAGCATCTACTTTTGAAAACATATACAATACACAAAAAGAGGTCTTTATCAAGACAATTTTTGATACTATATTCTCAACCCACAACAAATAAAGCACTTTGAGTGTGCAGATGAAGCGTTTGTTATTCTGTGGATTACCTGCACTTCCCCGTTTGACTTATACGGACAAAACGGTTTTAAAGCAACGCGATTTTCTCTTTCTAGGTCTTTCTAGGTCAGAACTCCTCCGTTTCCTTTGCATCCCACACGTGGACCACAATGCATTTCACTCGTTTGAAGTGTCGAAATATCCTCAGCGGGATTCTGATGCTGCTTTCTCGCCAGAATATTCTTCTTTTACCATGTGATACTGTCATTATTTAAAGTATCCAGCTGCGGTGGGTTGAAACGTGTCGTCTTTTGTCACTACGCGCTGTTGAAGTTTGCAAAAGCAAAAAAAAAAAAAAGTGTCAACCAAAAGAAAAAAGAAGCTTCAAGTAGAACTGTACGCAGTGGAAGACACTGTGAAGAAATTACTTCTGTGGTCCTTTGTGTTTTTAAAGCTGAAGTACAGACAAACACGCCTTCGTTTCTTCTGCTTCGTTCACTTCTTGTTCCTAAAACTTTATAAAGACTGGAATAACTTTAGGGTATTAGTTTTGTGCAGATTTGTACCGTTTTTTTTGTGGGGGGTTTTCAGATATTAGCTGATGTTCGTCTCTTCTTCCATCCCTCAGTTCAGGTACCGGGTCCGGCCCCGAATCTGCAGGTGGTCTCAGTCGGCCCCGCTTCAGTCGCTCTGAGCTGGGAGAGACCGGTCAGCGGGAACGGGGACATTCACACGTACAAACTCTTCTACAGTGAGAAGGGACAAGACTCGGAGCAGGTGAACTCTTCATCATCATGAGCTCATTAACATATGAACTCTTCATCAACATATGCCCACATTTACATATCACTGCATATGTAGCATTCAGCAACTTGACAAAGAATTACCATGGTAATTATCAAAGTAATTATGATATTATCATAGTACTTTTACAGTAATACCATGATTTTGTCAGATACCATGGTTATACCATGATTTTTTTTTTTACATTTACTAATATAATGTATTAAATTACATATATTTTTGCACATTTACTGTGATAATACCAAGTTTTTTTTACATACATTTTTGCACATTTACTGTGATAATACAAAGTTTTTTACATATATTTTTGCACATTTACTGTGATAATACCAAGTTTTTAACATTTTTGCACATTTACTGTGATAATACCAAGTTTTTAACATTTTTGCACATTTACTGTGATAATACCAAGTTTTTAACATTTTTGCACATTTACTGTGATACAAAGTTTTTTACATATATTTTTGCACATTTACTGTGATAATACCAAGTTTTTAACATTTTTGCACATTTACTGTGATACAAAGTTTTTTACATATATTTTTGCACATTTACTGTGATAATACAAAGTTTTTTACATATATTTTTGCACATTTACTGTGATACAAAGTTTTTTACATATATTTTTGCACATTTACTGTGATAATACCAAGTTTTTTACATATATTTTTGCACATTTACTGTGATAATACAAAGTTTTTTACATATATTTTTGCACATTTACTGTGATACAAAGTTTTTTACATATATTTTTGCACATTTACTGTGATAATACAGTTTTTTACATATATTTTTGCACATTTACTGTGATAATACAAAGTTTTTTACATATATTTTTGCACATTTACTGTGATAATACAAAGTTTTTTACATATATTTTTGCACATTTACTGTGATAATACCAAGTTTTTAACATTTTTGCACATTTACTGTGATAATACCAAGTTTTTAACATTTTTGCACATTTACTGTGATACAAAGTTTTTTTACATATATTTTTGCACATTTACTGTGATAATACAAAGTTTTTTACATATATTTTTGCACATTTACTGTGATAATACCAAGTTTTTAACATTTTTGCACATTTACTGTGATACAAAGTTTTTTACATATATTTTTGCACATTTACTGTGATAATACCAAGTTTTTAACATTTTTGCACATTTACTGTGATACAAAGTTTTTTACATATATTTTTGCACATTTACTGTGATAATACAAAGTTTTTTACATATATTTTTGCACATTTACTGTGATAATACAAAGTTTTTTTACATACATTTTTTGCACATTTACTGTGATAATACAGTGGTTTGTTTTACATTTACTATGGTAATACTTTGATTTTTACATATTTCGTGCATGTTTACTGTGACATAACACTTTTTTGGCATTAGTTTGACACTGGTGATGTTATATATTTATATATATTTTTTGAGTTCTGCATGGTAAATACCATGTTTTTGGAACAGTTGTTTTAGACATGTACAATGGATGGTAATATTTTATTTTATATCTTTTTGGACATCATACTCTGGATTACCATACACAGTATGCTATGATGAATATGGTGATCATACAATACCATAGCATATATCAAAGTACCCTGGTAGTACCTAGCAACACAGCACTTTTTGTAAAGGCGGCGTTAAATACATCGGTAGTTTTCACACGTAAAGATGGTGACCATATCAAGGGTTAATTACATAGTTTATTAAAAATACTACATTAAAAAGTACAAACTAATGCAAAAGTGCAGCTGTAGTCCTTCATGTTGTCTGCGTTTGTTTCTGCAGGACATGGACGTCACAGGTCTGTCCTACACCATGACGGGGCTCAAGAAGTTCACGGAGTACAGTTTCAGGGTGGTGGCGTACAACAAACACGGGCCTGGCGTCTCCACCGAGGACGTTACGGTCCGAACGCTGTCTGACGGTGAGCTTCGGGAAGCCTGATGTTTAAACCTGTTACTTTGAACCTCTCGACTTCTTTGATTTTTCTATCTCTGCCTTGACTTGCACTTCAAATAGCACTTAAAAGTGCCTCCACTACTGATGAACATTTGACATTCACGCTGATTTGTCAGTGAATTGATCTTCGTATTCATGAACATGTTTTTGTGTCCGCGTTGTCTCGAGACTCGGCAAAAGACTGCGGCGTGTAAGTGACATGCTAACGTGAAACAATTAGCATTCAGGAAGGCGCATGTTACCATTGGTTCAGTGAAGCTGTTTGGTTTTATGGCGTACCGGTACTTGACTGAAACAACCCAGAAAACAACTGCCTCTGTTTCTCAGCTTTATGAAGACAAAATATAGATTTTCCAGTTTATCTGATTCCGATTTATTTGATTAATTATTTGAGGAAAGCTCAATTGCAATGCGCATTCTGCTGCTGGCTGAATATAGAGTTTGTTCAAGACTATCGTCTGTTTGTTTGTTTATATTAATTGATCTGAAACAAAATATGTTATTGTTTAATTTACTTTTTAATCTGATTCAGATTTATTTGATAAATTTCTCCTCAGACCCTTCCTCAGAAGAGAATAAAATTGATCTAAAAAAAAATATTTAAATATATTAATTTAAAAAATATATAAGATATTTCAATAAAATGTATATTTTATATAAATAAAAATATTTAAATATTTATTTATAGTATTTTACTTATTTTAATATTTTAAAATGATTTCAAAAATATTTTCTCAGATTTAAATAATTAATATTTTAAATACATCGACATCGCCATTTTTCCAATTTACCACAATGAGGTATCTTAGAGGACAGCATCTCCGCTTCAGGAGCACGACTATTCTCTCTCTCTCTCTCTCTCTCTCTCTCTCTCTCTCTCTCTCTCTCTCTCTCTCTCTCTCTCTCTCTCTCTCTCTCTCGAGCATGTTGACAGGTGGTGTTGTAATCGTACTCTCTCACTCCACGCCGGAGCAATTCGGGACGTGACAGGAAGTGTAACACAAGTGTAAATAATATAACGAAGTGTTTTATTTAAGTGAGCCGTTAACGTTGGCAAGCATACAAACACACACACAAACAACGGCTGCTACTGTCTCTGCCGCCAGTGCAATCCTCCAGTGTTCCTCTGAAGGAACAAGAGATGTGAAAAAAAGCAGAAGAAAGGTGAAGAAAAACCCACCCACGACTGCATCCTAAAATAAACAACCGTCACAGAGTCTTTGAATGCGGGTCTCAGTGGATAAACCAATTATTTCATCAGAGATTTGCAGCTCGGGTTCTTCCGGAGACTTGTGTCGCTGGGCTTTCGGTCTTCGCTCAATAATAAATGTGATTTGTGTTTCAGTGCCGAGCGCCCCTCCGCAGAACCTGACTCTGGAGGTCCTGAACTCAACGGTAAGATCCTCTTTATTACTAGTGTCCTGGTGCTCAATGTTTTAGTGCTGTAGTGATTAAAGATCTGCGTTGAACTTTCATCAGCTATTATCATTGTGATCTTGATGTAGACTCAGTCGTCAGGTCAGAAAAATGACCATGTTCCCATACTAGAGCTGCACAATTAATCATTAAAAGATTCAAACACGCCATCTTATTCCTAAATGACAGTGATTCAGATCTGCGGCTGACAAGGAGATGTGTGTCGTGTAGATATGAGACCGCTTCACAAACAGGCTTTTCAACCACACTGTATAATTATCTGTTACAGTTATTCAAATTATCACAGAAGTGCTGGACTAAAAGTTTATAGTTGGGATATAAACGCTGATGCCTATGGTAGCGATCAAAATAGAGCAAATCACCTTTTGAGAGTAACTTAGCCTTTCAAGTAGAGATTAATAACATTATTACACCAGTAAGTGGCGACAAGTGACTGCTAAAAATGTATTTGCCATTTAATCATTCATTCAAGAGATTCATTACAAAAAATGCTGATTTATCAAACAAGTGAAGTTTTTGTGAGTCATTGAAACCGATAAAAAAAAATTATTTTTATAATAATTTTTTTATGCATCAAATTTGTCAGAAACTGAAGTAAATTCCATTTTATTTTGATTAGTTGTCTATTCATAATTGCGGGAGAATCGTGATCTCTATATTAAAAAAAAAGTGTATTATTTTATTTTATATATATATATAAAATATATTAATGGCAGAATTGATACTAAAATGGTGTATAACCACTTTATATGTTTTTATTATAATTTAGTTTTTTTATTATTTATTTTTTGTGTTGCAGTATTTAGAATATGAGTGAAAATATGCATAACTGTCATCAGAACAAAAAATGTAATGGCCTTAAAAATAGGCCAATTTTTCCATATGCAAAATAGAATATGGTTGAAACTGTGCCGCTCTGTCATAAATAATTATGACAGAATACAAGCCAAAAATCTTAATGACCTTAAAAATAGAAGAAGAAAAATCCTTATGCAATATATATAATCTTATTTAAATTTTGAGGTGAAATGTGACCCGGACATGTTCTTGTGAGGTTCATCCAATTATGACATTTTGCCAGAAACTATAGTTACCACGGTACATTTCTGTAAGTGCTTTTACTAAGTCACTTTAAGTCCATTAAAACGAATAATTATTCATTAGTCGAAACCCAAAAATAGAAGTTAATGTTTAATTATCAGAACCGTCCAAATGCAGGAACAAATGCATGTTTCCCACCGTCAGGACTGGATCATCTCCTGTTTCATAAAGCATTGTTGGGTTTTTTCTTCACTCATTATTGCGTAGCCTGAAGGCTGTGCTTCTCTCAGCTGTCTTTCTGAAATTAACTCATGACACATGACAGCATTCGCTCTGACAGCTTTCTGGCTCACACACTCTTTTCAGGTGCACCTCTAGACGTTTATATAATACGCTCCCAGAAGCCTACCTGCTCAATTAAAATGTACTAACTCTACTCATGTTGAAAGCTCACCGTGTGCCCTGTTTCATGCCCCAGAGCATCATGGTCCGCTGGCAGGCGCCCCCCCCTGGTACCCTGAACGGAGAGCTGATGGGATATAAACTACGCTACCGGAAAGGACTGAGGAGGGCCGACGCTATAGAGATCTCGACCTCACAGCTCTTCCAGCTCATTGATGGTATTACTAACCAGATCCAGGGTTCCCACGGGTCCTTGAAATCCTTGAAAGTTTGTGAATCTGAAAGAAAAAAAAATCAAGACCCTGGAAATGTTTTAAAAATAAAGTTTATTTTGTGCAAGAAGTTTTCTGGAAAACATTCCATCTTATTCCCTCCGGTCCGCTAATGTGTTATTTCGCCAACACTTCGTGGCCTATGCACACTAGCTTACATGATTTACGTTAGTTACGCGCATTTACGCATTACGTTAAGTGTTTCTCGCGTGAGGTACTTTGTGTTGTACGTTGCCATGACGTTCACGCACGCACAAAACTACTACGATGTTAACTCAGCATTTGTTGTTGGACACAGCAAATGTGTCCCCACATTATGTGCTTGAATTTGAGGGTATTGGACCTGGAAAGTTCTTGAATTTGAAGTTAACCAAGGTGTGGGAACCCTGCCGATCCGACAGACTTATTTTAGTATTATTTATATTACAGTATTGGTAACACTTTACAATATGGTTCACTAGTTAACATCAGTTAACTACATTAGTTAGCACAAACTAATAATGAACTGCACTTCTACAGCATTTATTAATCTTTTTTAATGTTAATTTTCAACATTTACTAATACTTTATTAAAAGCTTTGTTAGCATTAGTTAATGCACTGTGAACTAACATGAACAAACAATGAACAAATTATATTTTTATTAACTAACCTTAACAAAGATTAACAAATAGAGTGACAAATGTATTGCTCATGAAAAGTTCATGTTAGTTAATACATGAACTAATGAACCTTATTAATGTCTTGAGTCAGCTTTTTATATATAGTTTCAGTTTTCAATTTAGTTTTAGCCATTTTGTTATATGCTTTTGTCATTTGTAGTAGTTTATATACACTGCAGTTCAAAAGTTTTAGATCGGTAAGATTTTTTATGTTTTTAAAGAAGTCTCTTATGCTCACCAAGCCCTATTTGATTATTTATGACCATTTAAAATAACTGTTTTTTTTTCTTGTTTTTTTTTAAATATACATTTTAAAATGTGATCAAAACTGAATTGTCAGCATCATTACTCCAGTCTTCAGTGTCACATGATCCTTCAGAAATCATTCTAATATGATGATTTGCTGCTCGAGAAACATTTATGATTATTATCAATGTTGAAAACAGTTGTGGACAAAAAAAAAAATCAGGATTGTTTGATTTCATTTATTTGAAATAGATTTTTTGTAACATCATAAATGTCTTTACTGTATTTTTTGATAAATCTAATGCATCCTTGCTGAATACAAGTATTGATTTCTTTTATTTCTATACCGGCTGCCAAATCATGAGATAATATTAAAAAATATATATATGGCAGTTTTTCCCCATGGTATCAATGTCAAAATTGTGGCCAGTAACTTTGGAAAACCACAAGCTTTTAGTTGATTGGGCTTTTATGTTTTGTTTTTATCTCTGATAGTTTTATCTGTGTTTTATTGCTCTTTTATTTAAATTGTTGCACTTTAGGATTTCTATCTGATAGGTGCTGTATAAATAAAGTTTACTTACTTAGCCAGAGTGACTAGTGAGCAAGCCCTGGTAACACATATATATATTGCGTATTTAATTCACCAAATCCTAACCCGTTTATTTTTATTTATTTTTTTGCGTTCTTCAAGGTCTGGAGAAAGGAAAGGTTTACACGGTGAGAGTGTCGGCCACCACCGTGAACGGGACCGGACCAACCACGGAGTGGATCGCAGCGGAAACCTTCGAGAACGACCTAGACGGTGAGGAATCACGAAAACAAACACTTCCTTCACTTTCTTCCCTGGTGCTTCCCATTGGTGGAGTTATCCCTGCGGCCATTGATGTGTGTCCGGGATGTGTCTGCCTGGCTTAAGAAAGGATGGACTCTTTGAAAGAGGATTCCCACACTTTATTTGAATGTCCGTCGTCACAGATAAGATGGACGCCATAAGACGTATTATCATACGTATACGTTGAATCAACGTAAGAGCTTGTACAAAAGAGAAAACAAAACACCAAACTGAGTGCACATTAGTTAACTTAATGACTTAAAATACCTAAATATCAAGCAAAATACCAACAAACAAGTAATCTTGATACAAAGAAAACAAATCAAAACAGCAACATAAAGATAACCATACCTTGTTCTCCTTTTAAACCAGGAGCTAAATCCTTTTAAACTCCTTGCAAACCGTAAACATTTGAGGCCGTGACCATACATGTCTCCGCAATATGAATACATCGAATATATTTCAATGTATATTCTTCAATGAATTTGACATTCACTCGCGTGACATCCGTGACCATAACACAAATGAAATCCAAGATCAGAAAATTAGATACTATACACAAAGATTTAAATAAATACATCGTTTAGGGACTTTGAAAATGTGAAAATAATAAAGCAGACGATATAAAACAAAGTCATTAACACGGGATGTGAAGAACTGGAACGAGTGGCGTTATTTCTGGCAGAGTTGATCAATACTAAGAGAACCGCCGCATAACTCACTGGATCTTCCACTGTCTGTTCAACTCTCTGATGGCCGGAGACGGGGATCCTGGGAAAATGGCATTCGTTTAATGCACTTCTATTGTTGAATGAAAAGCCTTTGAGTGATTTGGATTAATATGTCCGTTTATCTTTCCGAATGCCATAAGAAGCGCAGCACAAAAGGGAACTTTACACTAGCGCATCGCTGCTGAGTTGGTTACTGTAGATTCAATTGGTTTCCGGCTCGGGAGGAACGCTGATGTGATTACTCGTGACATTGGGCTCGGGTAACCGTGTGTGAGCTGTTAGGTTACTGCCGTCGCTGTTGTGTTAGATCTGCGCTTCAGTGCTGAGAACAACAACGAGCGCAGGAGATCCAACACTTTCATTTAGTGGCGGAGTGGGATGGATATTAGGAAAACTTGCCAAGAACATTCATTTAACCCCAAAAATGTTAAATAATATTTTTTTATTAAGGTTTAGGGTCTATTTTTAGGACCATTATGGTAATTTTAGGACCTTTTTTTTACATCTACAGGTGAAAAGTGAGATATTTCAAGCCTTTATTTGTTATAATTTTAATGATTATGGCTTATTATAGCTTATGAAACCCCAAATTCAAAATAAGAATATTGTGAAAAGCTGTAAGCCATAATCATCAAAATTATAACAAAAAGGCTTGGAATATCTCACTTTGGATGTAATAAGTCTATATAATATATTAGTTTCACCTTATAAGTTGAATTACTGAAATAAATGAACTTTTGCACCATATTCTCATTTTTAGAGTTTCACCTGTATTTTCATAATAATTAAGCTCATATTCCCCCAAAAGTCTTCCTACTGTAATAGGGAAAATGACTATGCATTTATATTATTATTATTTGTATATATTATTATTTATGTTCTTTTGTTTTGATACATTATGGTAATATTTATTGAATGGAATAACCTTAATGAGTATTTAAATAAATAGTGAGAATTGAATGTGCTAATGAGAATTTAAGAGGAAAATGTGCTGAATTGTCCTAAAAAAATAGACTTTATTTTCATTATACAACTTATCATTTATCTTCACATTTCCTCTTGAAATTCACCCAGTAATTGAAAGCCATATTTCTGCACGGAGGGAAGCTGTTTGCTAGATGCGGGGAGAGGAACATCTTTAGTGTGTCTTTTGCCTTCCGTCCTCATCAAAAAGCGGCGGGGAGCTCTGAAATTAAGCGAACAAGCAGACACGGAGGCATTTCAGCCGATTTAGAGGACTAAGTTGGATTAATAGCTCGTATTTTCATTCGCAATTGGACGTATGGAGGGACCCAAGCACTATGGGAGTGTGTGTGTGCGCGCTCAAACCCTCTTTAGGCTCATTTCCATCTGCTAAAATGGGAAAAGCTCTGTGACAGCCAGACCAAAGCATCTCTCAACCGCTAATGCCTCCGCTTCATCCACTCCTACTTGAATTAGCCCCACAAATAGGCCAGTGTTTTGAAATAATGAGTCAATTTAATGACTCTAAATCCAAAAGGTTTTGTCGGAAATTAGCAGCGTTGCCTATAAATCAGAACAGGCATTAGCGCGGGGCCCCTAAGATAACGCTTGTCCGTGGATCCGTTTGTGCACAAGTTTTTGCTTTTAAACAAATACGGATGAATTTCACTGCTCTTAAAGCAGTTAGCTATACACTAATGAATTTGTGCTTGAAAGCTGCGGTTTAGCAAAGCGCTGCACTCGGCCTGATCTATAATGCTGTGAACATTCATTTCAGACTTTATTTTTAAATAGTCTCCTAATAATCCTCAGTGTGGTCATGCTTGAAAGAGAGCTTTGCTTCATGTGTTAGATGATGATAAAGTCTCTTAGATTTGTATCTGGTACACTATCAAGATTCACACACAGAGAGAACTGAGCTTATGTGATTACCTGCGTCTGTCCTTCTTCAGGTCAGCTCATATATTTGTGAAAAACATCAGCTGACTCAGTTTGCCTTCAGTTTGACAGAAGATAAGATTGCACTTTTGAAAAGCCTCTTGTCCAGTCAGATTCGAGTATCAGAACTAACAGTTATAAATATAATAATAGCCCAATGAGCTTATTTATATAGCAAAATAATAATAAGTATAATAATATGCCAATAGTATCACAAATCGCAATATTGAGCCAATTTATTTATCATGAAAGCCCTCTATAATATATATATACACACACAGTTGAAACTGGAAAATTAGAATATGGTGCAAAAGTTCATTTATTTCAGTAATTCAACTTAAAAGGTGAAACTAATATATTATATAGACTCATTACATGGCAAAGTGAGATATTTCCAAGCCTTTATTTGTTATAATTTTGATGATTATGGCTTACAGCTTATGAAAACCCCAAATTCAAAATTAGAATATTGTGAAAAAGGTTTTCATAAGGCGGTTATAAATGAAACAAATAAAGGCTTGAAATATCTCACTTTGCATGTAATGAGGTCTATATAATATGTTAGTTACTCCTTTTAAGTTGAATTACTGAAATAAATGAACTTTTGCACCATATTCTAATTTTTCCAGTT
The DNA here is from genome assembly GCA_033366665.1 of Phoxinus dragarum. NCBI lineage: Eukaryota > Metazoa > Chordata > Actinopteri > Cypriniformes > Leuciscidae > Phoxinus > Phoxinus dragarum. Next base: position 37,129 of record JARPMJ010005230.1, read on the forward strand.
TCACCCTGTATAAAATATATATATAAATATGTCAAAGATGAGCCGGTTCTGTCTTGACTGTTGATTGTGTGTATCACAGAGTCTCAGGTTCCAGGAGTCCCCAGTTCGCTTCATGTCCGTCCTCTTGTGAACCGAATCGTGGTGACTTGGACTCCTCCAGAAAACAAGGATATTTTAGTCCCGAGGTTATAAGATCGGATATGGGATCGGAAGCCCTCATGCCCACACGGTCGCTCTGGATTACAAGCAGCGTTTCTACAGCATCGATAACCTCGGTGGGGCGTCTTTAATGCACTTATAATCAGCCATATTGTTGACATTGGGTGTGTTTCCAGGCGTTTTATGTATGGTTTCCTCTGCAGATCCCAGTTCCCATTACGTCATCACTCTCAAGGCGTTCAACAACATGGGCGAAGGCGTTCCCATCTACAACAGCGCCACAACTAGACCTCAGTCCGGTAAGACATGCACACACAAGTTATACTGTGGCAGCTTTCCTATCTTTATTCAGGCAAGATGACAACAAACTCAAAACTAAAATTATTCACACACACCAGATATAATTTTGTGATATTTTTTACTAGTGTTTGCTGGGCACTATAGTTAAATTAAGTAAGTGAGGATAGCAAAATAAAGTAAACTGACATATTATACACAAAATTCTTCATACAGTACCAGTGAAATTTATAAACATTTGGGAGCAAAAATGATTCAGACACTTTAAGCTGAGCATGTTTTGCTGAAGTGTTTTTCTTTAATTGCTAATGCTCTTTTTACACACAGACTGAACACAATGAAGCATTGCTTGGTAACTGGTTGAGCTAAACTGGTATTATCTAATTGTGTAGTTAAATTTAACAGCTGACAGATATTCAACATAATTCATGTGTGAGACAGTTCTAACAGAAGGATGGACAAAACCAGTGAAATATTTGATTGCCATTTTCTAAACTATAGCGAATAAACTGATAATGTGAGAAATGTTGCAGGTGTCTGAATAAATGTTGGTTTGACTGTATTGAGTGTTCATCAGATCTCTGTTGTGTAGCACCAGACATGTTTGTGTTTCTGTGCATGGTGTAAATCTGTTACACTGCAAGCTTAGAAGTCAGTCTGAGATTGTTTTGTAGTGGAGACAAACTACGATGTGGAGTGTGTGTTTTAAATGTAAGATGACAGGAACCACACATGCCTCTGCCCCCCATCAGTTCTGGGAAAACACGGCGTGTCACGTTAGCGCACATCGAAACCTACAGGTGTGATGTATCGCACGCTTCCCTCCACGCATCTTTCTTACTTGACGTCAGATGTGTCAGACAGCGAACGCCTCTGTTAAAGGTTTCCAGACCCCCTGCCGTCCCGTCAGGATGAGATGTGCGTCAGCACTGACTCTGTAGGCTTCGCAAACTTTTCTGACAGACTCCAGCTTCCAGAGCTAGTGTGCGTACTGACCCAGAAATGAGTCGTTCGCTAAGAATGAGTGTTAGCATGTTGCGACAATCATTTGCTGCCGTTTTTTCTGCTGAGAATGCATTTTTTTTGTTGTTGTTGACAATGAAATAAGCGGATATTTACACAGAAGAAATCAATAGTCATTCCAGGTGTGTCTTAATTAAACAAATGTTCAGAGCTCCATCGATCAGCAGCGTGCTGAATCATTTGGGTTTGTGCCTCTTAAATTAGCACAAAAAAAACACTATAGCGGGATAAAGGTTCAAATACGCACTTCTTAACAAATAAAACTCAGCTCTGTACTTTGTATTATAAGTATTTATTTTACAGTACACTAGTATTATTGCTTTAGTAATGTATGTCTTTATTGGTTTGTTTAAGTTTTTTTATCTAAATAATAAGTAAACAAAAAATATTTTGAATTATTATTAAGAAAAAATGCAGGAATTATATATAGTAATGTCACCAGAGGTTCATCCGTTAAGAAAAGTTGGGTAACACTTTATTTTACTTTGTCATTATTTCATGTTACAGTACATTTAGTTACTATAGTAATAACTATAAATGATGCATAATTACATGCAACTAAACCAAACCCTAACCATAACCCTATAGTAAGTACTGTACTTGTATAATTAGTGTAACAAAGACACCTTCAAATAAAGTGTAACCAAAAGTAGTCCCACTGCTAAACACAAAAAAAGACGATTTATCCAACAAATGACATTGTAACTGCACTGCTGTGCACTGTAATATTGTTTGTTTTTACAATCTAAAGGATGTTTAAATTCATTTCTGTAATAATTGTCGCAGATACTGTCCTTAAATTGCTTCAATTATATTGAACTTGAATTATTTCTTTAATTTTTTTCTTTAGTATTTTTCTGTATTTCTATAAATGCAGCATAATCCATGACTCAGTTATTCTTGTAATAGAAATTGTCCCATTTGACAAATGATTATTGAATGTTTTTGCACTGTTTTATACTGTTAAATATGGATCTTTTTAATTCTAATAATCTCTCTTTCTCTTTTTCATTCATTTTTCCTCTTACTTGTCCACCACTGCACCATCAATCCATTTATTCCTGTCTAACGCTGATCAATCCTTCCATATTTTTTTAAACCCATGTGGTTTTGTTTGTTTGTTCTCCATTTATTATGATTTGTCTTTACTCCATCTGTGTGTGTGTGTGACGCTGCTGTCAGACCCCATAGACCCTGATATTGATTTTTATGAACTCTTCAATAACCCATACACCCCAGCCCCCGACCCCCACACCCATGCTGCCCCCGGTGGGCGTTCAGGCCACTGTCCTCAGCCACGACACCGTCAAAGTCAGCTGGGCCGACAACTCGCTCGCAAAGAACCAGAAGATCACCGATTCCAGATATTACTCCATCCGCTGGAAGACCAACATCCCCGCCAACACCAAATTTAAGGTATCGAACATCTTTTCGGAGAGTTATTTTGTTAGAAACGGCTTAATTTTATTTTCATTTTCACTTAAACAGGGATATTTTAGAGAGAGTCGACATGAAATGGAAGTTGCCATGGTCTTTTCTTCCCTATTGTGACATATAATCCGAGTGAAGCGGCTTCTCAAACCAGAACAAATGTTGGGGGCGGGGCTTGATTTAGTCCAAATGGAATTGATTGGATGGTTGTGGTTTGCTTTTGGTGGATCTCATGTGAGTGACAGGTTACCCCGCCCACATCATCACAGAAGAGAAGTCGCTGCAAGAGCAAGGGAGAGTTATTCTGATTAAAGATTACGAAGGCACAACAGTAATGATGTGCACAGATAAATCATTTATAATAAATACTGCAATATTCCATAAAAAAAGAATTGCAAAGTTGATTTCATGGCGATTTTAAAGCTGCAGTCCGTAACTTTTGGCGCTCTAGCGGTTAATAAACAGAACTGCAAGGAAGAACATTGTGGCCGGAGCTACTTCTCTGTGTTTATGTCTCTGACGAGAAGTGGTGCCAACCCGTACCCGTCTAAAATAGTCCCAAATAAACACTTATGATCGGTTGTATACCGTAGTGATTCAGGATAACACAAAAACACGCTTTGGAAAATGGATTTATGATGTAATTGCTTATTATATAACTTTTGTAAATTTTTGAACACAAAAAAGTTACAGACTTTAAAACTAAAACCATTAAAAAAAATGAATTACTTGAAATGAAATAAAAGTTAACTGAAATAAAAAACATATCACTTTATTTTGATGGTCCCCTTTAACACATTCTGTTGACTGTAAGTAAATTTGCACATACGTGTCTACTAACTTTCACTAGAGTGTTAGTAGAGTATAAGTTTGATCTGGCAAAATGAAAAAAATCTAATTTAACTTGATGTGAACTGAAATTAATGAAAATTATATAGACATACTTAAAAAAAAAAGATAAAAAAATGGAAAAGAAATTACTAAAACTTGAACCAAAATAAAAATAAAAAACATGATTAATAATTCAAAATATTAACAAAAAACTATAATAGCATCTGAGTGATAGTCAAATAACGCTGTTTCTGAGGAGTGTGTCAGTTCACTATAATGTGTTTCTCTCCTCCATGCGCTGAGCGCCCTCTAGTGAGCGCTCTCTCACACTGCAGTGGACACACCTGTGGAGAGTACTAGTGTACTGCATACTACAGAGTATATAACATATTTTTTAATTAGTCATATGCAAAAAAAAAAAAAAAAGCTGTGATAAACCTAGGTCTTCATAAATGTGTTTGTCTGTTGCTTGTTTTGTCAGACGGCAAACACCACGTCTCTGTTCCATACGGTGACGGCTCTGAAACCCAACACGCTCTACGAGTTCTCCGTGATGGTGACCAAGAGCCGCAGGAGCAGCACGTGGAGCATGACGGCACACGGGACCACCTTCGAGACCAGTGAGACCCGACAGCGCTTACTCATCAATGACCGCTTTTCTGTTTAGATGAAGTACTACAGGAATAAATGACAGTTAAACATCTTCTCTTTCACACTGATATACAGAACTTCAACAAATTGAGCATTTTGGTTATATATTGTATTTTGTTTATACTATATAAACTATATAAAATGCAATATATATCTATATTAGTGCTGTCAAATAGACTGAATATGATTAATCACATCCATCATAAAAGTTTTTTATATGTGTGTGTGTGTATATATATATAATATATATATATATATATTATATCACATATTATACAGACTTTTATGTTGATGTGATTAATCAATTTGACAGCACTAATATATATAAATATATACTGTATGTATGTATAAGTATATATATATATATATGATTTATGTATTATGTATTTTCATATTAGTTGTATATAGTTATTATAAATATCACATTAACATACATGCTTTTTTCACTAAGGTTCCCATTTATGTTTATGCATGTATGATTATTGCAAGAGCCTTTTGTTATATAAAATGTACTTCATATATGATTATCATCTGTGTTTTGTGTGTTGATGTTGACAACTTATTTTATTAGTTATCAAAATTTGTAAAACACAGATGTTTGGTTTCTGGGTGCATGCAAAATGCGTACATATTTTATTAATGTCTCATTTGCATTTCAACATTATTTTGGGACAACTTATGACAATTATACTATAATAACTTGGTAATGGTGTTTGGTGTGTTTTGTAGTTCCTGCTTCTGCTCCAAAAGATGTGACTGTGATCAGTAAAGAGGGAAATCCACGCATTATCAACATCAACTGGCAGCCTCCAACCGAAGCCAACGGCAAGATCACAGGTGTGTGAAGAACAGGCCGCAGTGTTTGACATGTGACACATTCTCATGATTTACATTATGGATGATTATTGGATTATTACATGCATCCAAAGAGAAAAGTCTCATGATTTTCTGACAGCGAATCTCTCGTCTCTCAGGGTACATCATCTACTACAGCACGGATGTGAACGCTGAGGTCCATGACTGGGTCGTGGATCCTGTGGTGGGGAACCGACTGACCCATCAGATTCAGGGTCTCACACTGGACACGGCTTACTACTTCAAGATCCAGGCCAGAAACTCCAAAGGCATGGGACCCATGTCAGACGCGGTGCCGTTCCGCACCCCTAAAGGTGAAAGCTCCAACCAGCCCGTCGTTTACTCTCACAAGCAGTATTACACTCGACTTAGGCTCATTTATTCATTCTGTTTGTCTTTATTTTCAGCTGAACCATCTGACAAAATGTCAAGTGATCAAGGTAATTAAACCTTTCTATTGTAAATGGAAATTAAGTTCAGTCACACAACGGGAATTTCATTACAGGTGAAACTCGAAAAATTAGAATATGGTGCAAAAGTTCATTTATTTCAGTAATTCAACTTAAAAGGTGCAACTAATATATTATATAGACTCATTACATCCAAAGTGAGATATTTCAAGCCTTTATTTGTTATAATTTTGATGATTATGGCTTACAGCTTATGAAAACCCCAAATTCAAAATTAGAATATTGTGTAAAGGTTTTCATAAGCTGTAAGCCATAATCATCAAAATTATAACAAATAAAGGCTTGAAATATCTCACTTTGCATGTAATGAGTCTATATAATATATTAGTTTCACCTTTTAAGTTGAATTACTGAAACTTTTGCACCATATTCTCATTTTTCGAGTTTCACCTGTAGATCACAAGTTAGTCTAGCACAGCAGCATTTACATGCATCATTCATTTTGGCTGTCTATTTATTATGCATATATAATATGACAGTATTTATGTAGAAGTTAAATACTGTCAAAACAATTACTGGACATCAATATATATAAATATATCCTGTTTGCTATCTTTATTTTAGCTTTAAATGTAATATCAGTGCAATTCTAGATAGTGTTCATCCCTGCTACATAACTGTCAATAACATGCCATTTATGTCAGATGCATTGTGGGATAGCTGAATGTCTCTGATATCTTGTTGCCTATAGGGCTGCAAGTCAAACCTGGTCACCCGACCCTTCCGGAGCACGGGATTGGATCCAATATGGGTAAACATGAAGACACACACACTTTAAAGACGGACACCATGATCTAACCCTAACCCTAACTCTCTCTCTCTCTCTCTCATATATGTCAGATAAACCAGGCATCACGGGCAGCCATGAGAATCATATCCTGGTGATCGTGGTCATAGTGTCTGTGGGAGCGTTCACCATCATCGCTGTGGTCGTGGGAGCCGTCCTGTGCACGCGCCGGTCCAACTCCCATCAGAAGAAGTGTGTTCTTCACTCTTCTGACATCTTTTAAAACATCTGTATAACATCTGTATATAAAAACAACAAGCAATGAGACGCTTTCTCTTACAGTGGTTTTACGGTACCACGCATAACGTTTTCTTCGGCCTGACATGACAATTTATGTTTTAATACATTTAAATATGTAATAAGATATTTATAATATTATGTATTAATATATGAAATCTATTTAAGAATTTCATAAGATACCCCAAAAAATTGAATGAGGTAAAATCAAAATTTAATTTTAATGACTTTTCTCTGTTTGAATTACTTTTAAACTGTATTCATGCACCATTGAAACTTTACTTGAAACAAAGATAAATTGAAATTTTTATAAAAAATTATATCGTGTGTGTGTGTGTGTGTGTGTGTAAAAATTATTTTATTAAGGTACTTATAATCATAAACAGGTTCAGTAAATGTGTGTGTAGAAACCAGTGAGATGTGTTTGGAGAGGTTCAGCTGTATTTGTGTTTTCAGGAAACGTGCCGCCTGTAAGTCCAACACCGGCTCACACAAGTACAAGAGCTCGTCTAAAGACCTAAAACCTCCTGATCTGTGGATCCATCACGAGCGCCTGGAGCTCAAACCCATCGACAAATCCCCCGATCCCAACCCGGTCATGACGGAGACGCCCATCCCTCGCGCCGCCCAGGACCCGGTGGAGCCCAGCCATCAGATCCAGGAGCTGGAGGAGAGTGTGTCCTCCCGCAGGGGAGTGCGGCCCAAAATCATGATGCCATTCGACTCTCAGCCTCCACAACGTAAGTTCTCAGAGCAGAAAGGCACATCGTTGATTGTCTCATTACATCTCAGCCTGTCTTGTGCTTGTCATGCGGTACTATATGAACAGTGTGCCGTCGTCTTGTGTCATAACAACTAGATCCAAACCTAGTGAGCTTCCCTCTTAAACAGCCTTTAGGGATTTAGTGCTTCTAGTGATCGGCCCCAAAAATCCTGATGAGAGCACCCTTCATTTTTGAATATTGCATATTATCCATCCTGGTCAAAAAACAATCCCAGAATGCAATACATTAAAAATGATTTTTTTACGATGGCATATGAATGAGGCATATACATAAATATATGATTCAAGATAAATTATTATAAATGTCTAATTCATTCAATCTAACAGATCAGTATAATTTTTGTAAATAGTGTGCTTTCTATTTATTATGTTTATTAGAGTATTAGAGCAACATGCCAACACCTAACTATTGAAATAATATTCTTTTTTTTTTTTACTTTATTAAACTATATTTTATTTTCATGAGATTTATTTTTGAAAATGAAACTAACTAAAACAAAGCCTAATGTAAATACAAAGTTAAATAGTTAGATTTTTCTATTTAATATATTTTTACTTTTATAAAATAAAATATATTCATATATTTATTCTTTAATCTTTTTTTTCTTTTCTTTTTTTCTTTCAAAACTATAATTTCAGTGTAGTAAAATTAAAACTACAACTATTTACTTACATGACCAACAAAATAGAGCGCTCTAAATCAGTCACTTGTGAGGTTGCGTCTCATTAAGGATGCTGCCTTAGTAGGGATGTTGTGTAGCAGATGTTGTCGTGTTGATCTCAGTGTGTGTGTGTGTGTGTGTGTCCTCAGCTGTGATTAGTGCTCACCCCATTCATTCCCTCGATCATCTTCATCACCATCATCATCACTATCATCTCCCGCCGCGCGGTTACCTTCATCACCAGATCAGCCTGAGAGCGCCCGCCTCCCCACACACACACTTACACAGGTCTCCGTCTGCAGGTGAGACACACAGCTGACACCCCACACACACACACTTACACAGGTCTCCGTCTGCAGGTGAGACACACAGCTGACACCCCACACACACACACTTACACAGGTCTCCGTCTGCAGGTGAGACACACAGCTGACACCCCACACACACACACTTACACAGGTCTCGTCTGCAGCTGAGTCTCAGTGTACAGTGATGCTCTCAGACGGTTAGAACATGCTGCATTTACACAAAAGAATACCATAGTGCTTTAAATAATCATATTACTCAGGGACTTTGGACATTGTACCATGGTAATGATTTATTTTGTTGTTTTTGTTGTTAGTGTGCGTAATGTGTGTATATATATTTGATATATATTAAATGTAATTTTTATTAAGTTTAATTTTTATAATTTAAAAAGTATATATTATAGTACATAAATATAAAAATTCAAATAAATTATATATATGTATTACAATATTTTTAACTTAATATAACTTATATTTACTATATATAAAACATATGTATATATTTTTTTTGTTATACAATATAAAAATATATTTGTACATTTTTATTTATATATATTAACAGTAGCCTATATACACACAATAAAAAAATATATATATGCATATATATATATATATATTCAATATAATTTAATTTAATCGATATTAAGTTAAAAAATATTGTATAATATTCTTATTTGAAAAAATACAAATAAAATGTTTATATATATACATGTTATATTCATATATATGTATACAAAACGTTTTCTTTAAGAAAAGTATAATAATGTTATATAATATTTAAATATTTAAAGAAAAATAATAAAATTACAATACAAATAAAATTATGTATAGTGTATATATTTATAGTATTTTATTTTTCATAATTGTAAAATTTAAAATAATTTTATTGATTGATTTATTTCTTCATTTGTGTGTGTGTGTGTGTAGAGTCTGTGAGGAACCAGCCGGCTGCACCTGAACCTCCGGTCGCCCCCAGTCAGCCCATCACATCAGCCGAGCTCCAGAAGACTGAGGCGTTGATCAAAGAGGAAGATCCGCCGAGCATAAACCCACCAGCGGCCCACATCCGACCCCACACACCCGCTCAAGAGCTTCGCTGTGCCAGCGCTCACGGTTTCTGCCCATAACCCGCCCCACCTATGAGACGGCCTTACCCAGCACCCCTCTGCTGGCTCAGCCAGGTCCGGTCCCTGGTTCATACGTTTTGACATGTTAAAAACTTAAAGGTTACTCTATAGGGGCTTTCGCATCGGATTAACTTTTTCATAGTTCCTAGAACTGTGCACCGCAGGAACTGGGAACGATTTTTGGGCTCTTTCACACCTACCTTGTTTGGTCCGGATTTTTGGACTTTTCAGTTTGATCCGAATCAAAATTACAGGTGTGAAACCTCCCCCGGGCCACGGTCCAGACCACACAGACGAAAAGAGGTAGTCTCGGTCCAGATCAAACTGAAAAAGGTTTGGTTCGTTTCTAGTGTGAACGCATTTTCTGTATGGTTCGGGACTTTCAGACCATTTACAGGAAGTCCTGGTGGTTCTCGCAGGATTGCTTGCCGTCTTCTCCTCCTTTCCTGCCGGAGACGATAAAATGTTCGCACGGCGAGGACGTTAATTTGGCGAATTTGAACTAGCCTCGCGTATAGTTGGTTCTGCAGGCAGTAATGCCGTAATAATAACTGTATAGTGGCAACAATATGCGTCTGTTCATTCATTCTTGTCAAAGTTTTTTTTTTTCATTGTTGTCAAAGTTACCCAGACCCACCGATTTGACGACACGCTGACGTCAGACGCACGTCCGTTTACAAACCAATCAATGTCAAGATGCAGCCCACATAGATGATGACGGCAGGACGCAAAAGTTCTTTAGTGCGCTCGCATAATTGCAATGTGAAACCAAACCAAAACTAACCGAATGTATAAAATTGATCAAAACATGAACTTTGGTTCGGACCTTTGTGCGACTTTCAGGTGTGAAAACGCCCTTAATTCTAGGAACTCCTTTTGGAGGAACTAATTTAGCTCCTACTTCAGAGTCGGGTCTAAACCAGCACTATAGGAACTACAGTGACGTTACACTGAACACTGAGACTGTGAGCTCAGGCTCCGGCTGGCGTCAAAATAACAACAACAAGTGTGGCGAACTACCCGGTGTGAAAGCCACTCATGCAACTTTGTGGATTTACATCATGAATCCATCCACCAAAACGTGTTTTCGTCTTATCCTGATTTACTACGGCACGCATATTATAAGTGGGACTACTTTAGACCGGGCGGGACGACAACCGCTACGGCCGGGGTCTCCAAACTTTTTTCATTTGAGAGCTACTTTTTAAAAGTGGCCAAGTTCTACTCATGTTATACAATACTTAAATCTCTTTAGTCTCATAACTCTCATATTAACTATCCAAACTCTTTTAGACCTAAAACTGTTTTTGTAGGCCTATTTATGTCACCCTTTAATGTCAGAGAAAAGAACAGAATCAGAGATTTTAAAAAAGATTTATAGAAAATTGTACTTTGCATATTATACTGTAAAAACACATAATTTATAGTTTTTTTCATAGTGCATCATAACTAGAGATGAAATGGAATGAAAATTTCATTATGATGATTATAGTGACCAAAATAATCACGGTTATCACAGAATCCTGTTCAAAAAGTACTAATACTATATAGTGTGTACACAATTAAATAAATTCACCAAGTTTTATGTCGAAAACCAGCAAATAACAAATTAAATTAGCATCAATATGCACTTTTTGTTTACATAAACATTAAAATAAACATTAAAATCTGGCCATCATTTTTAAAGGAGTGTCTTGACTCTTGCAATATGTTATCTACTAACATGTACAAGTTCAAATAAAGTTTTGAAAAAAAAGTTTTTATAAGAGGTTTATAAAGATAAATCTCACATATTTCAGCCTTTAAATAATTGTTATAGTCCAAAAAGATCAATTACCAGTCCCTCCAGAAAAACGATCAACGATCCTTGATTATGCGGCACATTTTCTTAAAAAATGCGGGATATTTATGCAATTTTATGCGATGAAATTGCGGGAACTTGCAAAAACTGCGGTTTGATGAAAAAGAGGAAAAAAAAAAGTTTTCCCCCAACACCCTGTTCACTAGGCTACTACTTTAATGTAAAGAGTAATTTCTTATTACTTCCTATGATAAGCAAGCTTACTACCTCACAGAAAGTGCTGGGAATATTTAAGTTCTCATCTTGTTTTATTTCAGACCTTAATAAACACATAGCTCAAACTTACAAAACATTGATGAGTCGAACAAGTTCTGTAGCTTTACAAAATGAATATTCTACAACTTCTGTAAAAATGACAAAGTGGTTGTCCAGCGTCGACTTCCGCCTGTGGTCCATCACACAGTTGCACGGAGTACAAAATAATTTGCCGCGACTGTCATGTAACACACTGGGAAATGCTTTGCGCGGTCTTTTGCGCTTATGTTTGTTGGCAAATGAGAATGATTTGCGAGCTTCATCATGGTTTCATCAGCATTACGGGGTTTGCAGCTTTTCAATGATGTCGCGCAATTACGTCACTTCACAACGTTCCCATGGCAACAGGGCAAATGGCTGCGCTTTATGAAGTAAACGCAACATTTTTCAACTTTCTGCTAAGATATATGTGACTTTTTGCAACGAAAATGCGGGGGATTATGAAATCATACAAGCCCGCGTATTTTGCGCGCGGAAATCTGCAATTTATGCGGCGTATTTGAAAAAATGCGTATTTGAAAAAATGACATTTACAATGCACATTATCTTATCTTTTATTATTAATAGTAAAATTCAGTCTGATTTTCTTGTGGCGTCTATCGTTGCTATGCAACCATGCACTGCGCTCTCCACAACGACAAAGAAGTTTTAGTAGCTAATGGATTTCCACCACCGAGAAACGCTTGCTGTAGCTCTGCTACAAGATTTGTTTACGGAGAAGAGTGTTTGGGTGCACCCCCATCCTTCATGTTGACTGAGCTTTCAATGTTGTTACGGAATGGGTGAAGCTGATTGGTTGGTTCTTGTCACATGACCTGCGGTGCGCTTGCGGCATTCTGAAAAGTTGATATTTCTTTCATCTCGCTGCGGCTGGTAAAAATGAGCTTGCTGCGCGCCTACATTTGAATGAACTTGAGCGCAAAAGACACGATATTTGAATGAACTTGAGCGCAAAAGACGCGATATGTGAACGAACCTTTGGCGATCCTCCAATCAGTCCATGAGCTAATGGTAACACGTGAGCGACGTGTTGGAGACCCCTGTGCTACGGTGTTGTATCCCAGTACCTGCGTGGCCCGTCATATACATAAACCGAGAGAAGCAGCTAGAGCACCAACTAGAGCGCCAAAACTTACATAGTGTACCTTTAAGAGAAACTACTGTGGTTGGTTGCTTTACGTGTGGGAGAGTTCATAGCATGTGCTGTTATCTGTGTTTCAGTGCCCGGCGTGAAAACTGCGTCTATCGGGACACTAAATCGAGCTCGAGCTCCAATGCCAGTAACAGTCCCGAATGCTCCTGACCAATCAGAAACCAGCAAGATGCTGGACATGGTGAGTGCTGGAGACACTTTTGAGTTTTTGTGAATGCTTCATTATGAAACATGTCTCGTTCACATTTCACCCCAAATTCAAAAGAAGGAAATAAGATATTATGTTTTGCATTTAGAAAATAAAACCTAATTTTTTCCATTGTGAAATAATTTTCATGACAAATAAGCTGTTCTTTAGTTTAATATTTAATAGTTCCCAATATTTTTTTTATTTTGTGCAGTAAAAAAATCTAATCAAAATGGACCCAAAACAAAGCCCTGTGGGACACCGCTGGTTAAAACAGAGCATGGGACTTACGTCAAATGTTTCCCACACTGAAAAAAGTGTATTGAATTTGTATCTGAAATATATTTGTTGTCCATTGAAGTATTTCCTCATTTAATTTGTTAAAACATTCATAAAAATTTAAATAAAATATCTGCATATTCTTGATGCAAAATTGAATTTCTTGTTTTCTATTTTTAATTTTAGAATGAAGTGTGATCTTGACACCCCATTATCAAGAAAGTTGGAATTGTGTTTAATTTTTTTTATTTTTCTCTTCTTTTTTTTAACCCATTTATCTTTTTACTCACCGGCCAAATTAATCTGAATCGTTTTCTCTTTCTGTGCCTAATTTAAAAATGCACTGTTTTTCTTTTCCTTTTAAATTTGTTTCGCTTCTGAAATGCATGCACTTTGTTTGTTTCGTCATAGGTTGCGCTGTAGCGTCTTGCTTTATTCTCTCGCTTCTCCAAACCCGTTTCCCTCCCTCGTGCTCCTCTTGCTTTTCCTCTTTCTGTTTGGTTTTCTGTTCTTTCTCCCTCCGTTGTCTTGCATCCCTCAGTCCTAACTCTAACATGGCTGGTCTGGCATGGCTCTCTCTCTCTCAGACGTATGAGACCGATGAGCTCTCAGAAGAAATGGCGCATCTGGAGGGTTTGATGAAGGATCTGAACGCCATCACTACAGGCTGAAGCGCCTCAACACACACGACTGAACCTCGTCCTCAGGAACAACCAGGACATTCGAATGAACACGGATCTCCGCTTCATCCTCTCCATCCTGCATGGACATCTATAAAACCATGAAAACTCAATGCCATGTTTCTCAACTTGAATGAGCCGTTCTGCACAGAAAACATATTTTTAATGTTTGTTTTTTTTTGGAGGGGGGGGGGGGGGGTATTTGCGTATGGTATTCCATATTTTTACCCGGTTTATATAGGTTTTCATTGTGTACACATCCATTTTAGAACTTTTTTTTTTTTTTAAGGTCAACAACCTCACATGCTCATCATACATTGGGCTTCATTCATGAAATGCAACCAGAATAACTTTATGGAAATTATGCGTAAAAAAAAAAATATTCCTATGTAAATTGTGACTTTCAAAGCGATGCAACAATTTACACAATTCATTTATTAATGATTTAAACGTGTGGATCATGAATACGCTCGTTTGTTGCACATTCTTACATAAATGTTGCATTCAATCAGTTCTGTGTTCATAAAACCATTCTTGCATAAATTGTCTATAACACCATGTTAGTTGTTGCATTTGAATTGAATGCAGCAATTAACACACGAACCGTTATTTTAGTTTGCTCATGAATTCGGATGAATGTGTCATGGCTTTATTTCAGTGTCTTACGTCATGTTTAAATGCTTCATCTCTGGAAGATCTCAGTGTCTCGTGCTCTGGGACGCTGGTAGCATTAAAGTCCACTCCTCTCTTTATGCTCTGAATGACCATCTCAACTCAATCTGAATCCAGTGATGTTTGGTGCTTCAGAAACTCCTCAGACGCGAGACGCTCGTTCCTCGTGTGCGCTCCTCTTCCTCAGGACCCGGACGCCTGTTTTTGGGGCCCTAGAGATTCATCATGAAGGAGTTTAATGCCAAGTGACTCTCAGATTTTTGTACTTTGAGAGGTATATATATATATATAGATATACAATGAACTGCAAACGTTTGCTTACATGAATACTTTGTACACTCTCAAAAAGGACAATTTTTATATATATTCATGTTTTGGTTGGTTTTTATATGAAGACGACACATTGCTTTGTAAACATTTTCCATGTAAGTTATGAAATATTCTGCGTTGTGTTTTCACCGTGCCGTTTAGCCGACCCCTTCTCCCAAAGAATGAGCGGAAGAAAATATCAGCGACGAACTCTGCCTTGCTCGTGTACAGTTTCTCACGTCATGAATGTCAATGTGGCTGTAACAAGGTCTGCTTATGAATTAAGTTGTTGTTTGTGTTTACAATAACGGGGGAAGATTTAAAAAAAAAAAAGAAAAAAAAAAAAGACACTGAACCATGTTGTGTGGCCAGTGTCCCGTCAACTGTCATTTGCACTTTTTATATTTTGGATTTGAAATGAATCGCTGATGCCATGTGAAATATGAACCTATTTTATGTAACAATGATGTCACAAGTAAACAGCTGGTTTCAAAGACATTTAACTGTTGTTTATTTTGTTGTTATTATAGAAGACCATATTTGCATTTGTTTTTTGCTGGAAAGCATATTGCTTATATTTGTGGTTTGATCAGGTCACTGGAGCAAAATTGGATTGTTATTTATTTAAATTATTGTTTTCCACAACTTTTTTACACTTTGAAAAATCGTTGATGGATAAAAGCAGGTTGTGGCCAAATCAAAATGGACCCAATACAAAGCCCTTTGGGACACCACTGGTTAAACCGAAGAGCATGTGATTGTCAAATGGTTGTTTCCCACACTGAAAAAAAAGTGTATTGAATTTAAATGATTTATTCGTGTTCGTCAGTTCCACGTGAACCAAGTTACTCAAATTTGTTCAAGAAACATAAGTGTTCTAAAGTGATTTATGGTTCCCTGACATGATTTATTCTATTTCAGTAATTTCTACCACCACTAAATTATAAGATTGTGTTAGCAAGCTAACAAATTATTAGATATAAATATCACATTAACTCTTCCCCCACCATTAACGAAATTTCCCGGCAATCCATGTTTTCACTGTTGTACAGTAGGGGGCGCTATTACACGTCTTTAGAAATAGTACAGACCATCTGGATCAAAACAAGCAATAAAAGCAACAGAAACAAGCAATAAAAGCAACAGAAACAAGCAATAAAAGCATTGCTTATGCATGTAGTCTTGAACAAAAAAAAAAAGTGCAAAAATGCTTTTTGTTTAAAATTTTGCTTTTTTAATGAAACGCCCACATTCAAGTGTTAATAAAAAATGCATGAAGCTAGAATAAAACTTTTTTTTTTCTTCTTCAAGTCGCTTTCTTTTGATATATTCCATGTTCAGATATTCATACAACAAAATATTCTGGGGGCCATGAAAATTTTGTTTAAATGATAAAAAATGCTGCCGGTCGCTTGCAACTTTGTTCAAAAGCGCTGGCGGGGAAAGAGTTAATATATAAGCATTAAATTAAAAGCAGGTTTCTCGATAGTGCTTGTTCAGAACAACATTAAACTAATCAAGTCATTCCTAATTTTGCTTAAAACACATTAAATAATAGTATGCTGGGAGCTAGTTTCAGAAGTCAACAGCAAACCCGTTTTCGAGTGCTAGGTTCACATTCTCCACTGTAATCTAACAGATTGAACATTATCAAGTTTAGAAGAGAAGATTTTGTTGTGTAGATCACAAATATCATGATTAAATCTGTTTTGTTTTTAGCACATCCATAACCTACTGAAGGACATTGAAATGTATTGCGCTTGATATCATGTGACATGCAGGGTTTGTTAACCAGGAATTCTGCTCAAAATGCAAACGATATAGACCGATTATTCATTTTTGCTTGATACCATAAACAAATGACTCAGACAAAATTTGTTAATCAGAAAAATTTTATTTGCTCAAAAAACTCATCTCATCTGACAAAATTATATAACCCTTTCTGGTAATATTATCCGAGGCATTATTTTGTGTTGTTAACATGCATTTCAGGACCATTTTACACGTTTGTTTCAAAAGCTAAGACTTTCTGATACTAAAAAAATAATCAACCATGTAAAATTTAACCAAGTACTAGTAAAACTATTTTGATTTGCCCGTTCACAATCAGTAGCCTAATAAGCCTGTACACATGAACAATGGTTATCAAACATTTAACCCACATCACCTTCAGTCTTACGATTAAGACAATAACAGCATGTTCTCCGAGTCCGTCAAGATTCCAAGGTACTGATTCTAATGCTTCCATGGAATTATTCTTTGGCACTAATAAAGAATGCAGAATAAAAATCGAATAATATTTCAGGAAGGATGCTTCTGAAGTCTTCAGTAGAACTATAGCAGAGCTGCATAAACCCTCACATGCACGTGACCCTCTTCACCATTGCTATGAGAAGGGTTCGAGTTCCTTTCATGATGGGTTTTTTATTGTAATTTAAGGACACTGATCGCTCCTGTATCACTCCGGATGACGGGGGAAACATTAAATTACTTTATATACAGCATAAACCGAGGTCAAAAAGGATACAGGAAATTTTCTGCATACATACAAATATACAAACTCACTGATGAACATTTAAACTTCATACCTCAAAAACAAAAAAAAACACATAAAAGTAGTGCCTCTGCAGTCTAAAGACCAAACTGGGACCAACTGAGGATCCAGAACCAAAGCAGGTGATCGAGGGCAACGTTTGTGAGCGCAGCTGGGCTTCGGGTTCTGGATGAGCAGGAAGTGATGCGTGATCTAGTTCCTCTGAAACGAGCTCTGGGCGGCAGTGGTGGCGGCGCTGGCGGCTGCGCTCTGGAAACTGCGGTTCGTGAGGACGCCCTGGGAGAACTCCTGCTGGGCCTTCTGGAAACTGGCGCCTGTGCGACGGTAGTTGGAATGAACCTGGAAAACACCGACGACACGTGAATCCAAACCAAAGAGCCACAGATGTTCACTCAGAAACTCGGAGATACTCACTCACCATTTTCAGTAAAAAGACGGACAGCGCGGCACTGGCCGTGAAGAAAGCCGCCACCACCATCATAATGGCACCGACCGCTTTATTATAACCCATCGCTTCTATGGCCGAGATCCAGCGCTGGAATCGAGAACAGCGAGTTAACAATATATGGCTGATCCGGCGAAATTATGCTTCGCTACTACAAATATGTCCATACAAAAGAATATTTCAGATTTTCTGTTGTGAGAAGATACTTTTTATCATGCATTTTTACAATATATACTATTTGTTTCGTTTAGAATGAATAGAAATAAAATAAAAATAAAAGTAAAATATATACAATTATATTGTATTGAACTATATTCTATATATTATATCAAATTAATGCATATATCAAACAAATTAATAATGTAAATATTATATATTCATACTGTATTTCTCGCTCTCTCTATATATATAAATTATATTTTTATCTCTAATTGTATTCTATAAAATATGTATAAATAGACATTTTATTAAATTCATATACACATATATTAAATAAATAAAAATTTAAAAGAAAACAATTCGAAAACATGTTAAATATTTCTCATTTTTACAATATATACTATTTGTTTTATTTAGAATAATCTGAATTCCAAAAAAGTAAATAAAATATATACAATTGTTTGATATTGAATTATATTCTATAAAATTAATGCACATAATCAAACAAATAAAATAATAGAACAATTATATACAGTTGAAACTGGATCAATTATAATATGGTGCAAAAGTTTCATTTATTTCAGTAATTCAACTTAAAAGGTGAAACTAATATATTATATAGACTCATTACATGCAAAGTGAGATATTTCAAGCCTTTATTTGTTATAATTTTGATGATTATGGCTTACAGCTTATGAAAACCCCAAATTCCAAAATTAGAATATTGTGAAAAGGTTTTTCATAAGCTGTAAGCCATAATCATCAAAATTAATAATTTAATTATTAATAATCTATACAAAATCTATACAAAAAAATACAACAAATATTTAAATCTCAGAATGCTGCAACTGACCAATCAGAATGAAGAGAGCCTCATATTAATATGATCCTCATTAAATGTGTATTAATGGAAGAGCACTGAGAAGTCGAGCACTTTTGCTTCAGGGCAGAGCGCTGCTTTAAGAGGAAAGGATAAAGCAAGAAGTTTCAAGAGCAAGAGGACATACTTCAGATAGGAAGCAAGAGTTTTAAAGGAAGTCCAGCAGCAGAAAACCGTTAGTTGAGGAAGAGACACTGGTCAAAGAGAAGGAGAGAGAGCTGAGTGTCACAGAGGAGAAAAGACCAACGGTGCAGCTCACACTCATTTCTGCGCTCAAACATAGAGATCCGGAACACCATCTACTGTGACTGAAGCTGTGGAGCGAGTGTGTGTGTTCCTCCTACCTGTTGCCCCACTTGGGAATGCCCACGCTCTGAATCACGGACACCACGATCTGAGCGAAGAAAATGAAGAAGAAGAAGAAGAAATTGAAGGAGCTGTCAGACCTGAAAGAGAAATAAACATGAATCAGTGAAGTGACAGAAATGTGCTGACAAAATCCCATAAGCACATCATCAGGTGCCGGATTCACCAAAATCTTCACCAAATAACTTTTTTTTTGCTTCCAGCCGCTGTGGCTCGTGGTTTTACGAAGTTACTAGACATTATGTGTGTATTTGAATGTTTAAGCGCAATAAGAACTCAATTTAGTACGTTTTTGGGAATACACAAAATTCGTATCTTTATTCTTAAGTTAGAAAATAAGAAGAAAACAGCAGTTAAAGGAATAGTTCACTTCAAAATGAAAAATTCTGTCCTCATTTACTCGTCCTCAAGTTGTTTCAAAGCTGTATGAGTTTCTTTCCTCTGCTGAACACAAAAGAAGATATTTTGAAGAATGTCAGTAACCAGACAGTTAACTGGTCCCATTGACTTCCATAGTATTTTTTTCCATCAACTGTTTGGTTACTGACATTCTTCAAAATATCTTCTTTTGTGTTCAGCAGAAGAAAGAAACTCATACAGGTCTGAAACAACTTGAGGACGAGTAAATGATGACAGAATTTTCATTTTGAAGTGAACTATTCCTTTAAAGGGATATTTCACTGAATGTGTTTTTAAAATGGGTCATTTATGTAGTAGAAATGTGAAATTATTTTTGAATTTGGAGCCTTCTAGACTGAGAAAAGCCAGAAAATGTATTTGTGGCTCATGTGGATGAAAGACAACAACTCCCAGAATGCACTTGCTTCACTGCCTACGAGGCCACACCTACTGGTAAGAGAGCGCAGTTAAACAACAAAGCTAGGCTACTAGTGAGTCTCCGTGACGAGTCTGCCCGGGATTTCGAGACCGGCCAAAATGTCCGGGATTCGGCTTTTGCGTTCTACAGTCGCCATTCATCATGTGGCGAGCAGGGCGAGACTGACGGCTCAAAATTACGATTTATTTAAGGCGAGACACGGCAGGCAAAAACATAGTTTTTTTTTTCACAGGTCAATTTAGAGATTTTGGGCTATTTGTCTTCAATAACATGTCTTCTTTCAGACCTGTGGTGAAAAAAAGTCCAAAATACACATTTAGGTCTTTATTTCACTACACTTTGTCTATTTGCGTCTGTAGATTTCTCCGAAATTCAACAAAAGTTGGTGTTATAAATCAACGCGCTGCTCCGCGATCTCTGTGTTCTTCCTTTAATCTCACACACGTCTGAAAAGCGCTCTCTCTCCTGTACAATGCTGTCGGATCCAAATATGGTCATTTCCTTTTAATCAACCAATCGTGAAAGTAAAATGGGCATTTAACCCTAAAAGCGAAATCTCATTGGCTGATGTCAATTTCTGACAACGTGATTGGTTCAGATGCATCACGTGACGCGCTCTGATATTTAGATGTGTGTTTTTGACTGTTTTTCTGCCCAGTTGAAGGCCATAAATGCTGTGTTTATAAGTTTTGATGTGATTTAGGTGGTTTATATTGTTGTTGCTAATTATTTGATAAAATATTGTGTCAGTAAATAATTGTTTCTACTAAAAAAGAATGATTTTTTACATTACAAATCTTTAAATGCCTTTTTCTCAAAATGTTTTTTTTTGTCATCCTCCAGTAGAAACATCTCAGCCTATGTAGCACTGATGTACACCAAACTTCCCAGTTATACACTTAGCAGTATTCTGAAGATATGTTCAGAGGGATTTGTTAATAAATCATTCCTGGCCTGATTTATGGGACATTTTAATCCCAAAAATATGGCGAAAATCGATTTTTTAAGGCTATGGACAGTATATTTTGATTTCCTAGGTAATGAAAGCATATATTCTGAAATCCTTCTGAACATCTTTTTTCATCTTGTGTGTGAACAAAATGATAAAAGAATTTTGCACCTGGCTTTATCATATGTTCAGATCTATCTACCGAAAATATATGCAAAAGTGTGCATATTTAATGAGATAATACCTAATTTGCATAATTAAACATACAAAATTTCAAAAACGTGTAATACATTTTTTTTATGAACTTGTGTAAGTAATCAACTGAGGAAGTTTCATGGTGATATCTATTATTTTTAAATTGTACCCTATTCACCTGTAGTGTCTCGCCTTAAAGAAAGTTTGTTGAATCCGGCCCCAGTTTTGTGGTCAGTGATTTGAACACACATTAGTGTATATTAAAGGAGAGACTCACCGGAAGGCTTTATAGACGGGCCTGTACCAGCAGAGGAAGGAGCACGGAGCGAACATGATGAACCAGAGGATGGAGAAGCCGAAGTCGATGCCTGCTGCTGCGTGAGTGGTGAAGTACGCCAGACAGGCCAGGACGTTCAGAAACCAGCGTCACACACTGCCCTGCACACACACACACACACACACACTTCAGACAAGAGCAATGCCTGACACGAGCTCAGCTCAATCTGATCCCTGAAGCTCAACACTGAAAGTCCTGTTTCCCTTCACAATACAGAAGATAAATGGATTACAGAGAGTTTGAAACGCATTTACTTTCTTCTTTAAAAAAAATTAATTCCAGCCACCGCCAGTATTTTTTATCATTTTCACATGACCCACAGAATATTTTGTTGTATGAATATCTGAACATTTAATTTATCAAAAGATGAGCAGAGACTTTGTTTTTGTTCAGATGTTTTTGTTTTATTGTAGCTTCATGCATTTGTTTATCATCAACACTTGAATGTGGGTGAGTTTCATAAAAAAAGCAAACATGTTTTTGTTGAAGATCAAATATAAATATTACCTTGAAAATTTTCAATTGAAAATTAGAAATGGTTAAATGGTAATGGTTAGCAAACTCAAATAAAATAATAATGACTAAATAAATAAAAGGAAATTAAAGCTAAATAGAAATATAAAATAAACATGACAAAGGCACAAAACTGAAATTAAAATGACTTGGAACAACATACTCTTATGAATCATTCAAAATAAGAGTATTTAATATGTAATAATAAATAAAAAAAGGGTTTGCACTTTGGTAAGTGTAGTGTAAAGCCTGGAACACACCAAACCGACGCCGACTGTGTCGTCGCCTCGCGTCGGGGGTAAAAGCTGCACTTGAACACACCGAGAGAACTACAGCTAGAATGCGTGTTCTGCGCCTGCGTGTAAATGTGACAACTGTCTATTTCTGCAGATATATTCGTCTATATTCCTCATTCAAAAAGGGAAACCGACGCTGCCGGCTGCAGATACACAAACCGTAAACAAAGCAATGCGTGCTTACAATTTTGAATATCAATCCTGCTACACTCCGCTCATGTTGATATTGAAATATTCACAAGGAACACTCAGGTCAGATAACATAACATTAGAACAGCCTTCTATCTGTGCCGTTTTGACTTCTTCGCTCGCTGTTTTGCTATTATTCACGTGCACTGACTCGTTCAGTAAGCTGAACAGCCAATCAGAGTTCCTCTTTCACCGACGGCGATTCAACATGTCAAATCGGCCGAAACAAAGCCGACGAGGACCAATTTCAGCCGACGGTGAGGAACACACTGAGGAAACTTAGTCGGCCAACGCACAAAAACTGCCCGGGCGGCCGACCGTCGGCTTGGTGTGTTCCAGACTTAAGGTAACTACATGGCTTAAGTTAAGGTTCAGGGTTAGTGTCAGTACTACAATAATCATGTGACACAGGGACTGTCTACGATGTTGACGGTGTTAAACTCACACATCCACAGGTAATACATCATCTTGCAGAGTCTCTGATGCTCCAGCGGGATCTCCTCGGAGAAGTCCTGGTAGAAGCAAGGCTTGATGGGAAAGATTCTGGGGAGAGGAGGCCAGTTGTTCTGTTTGCCTGAAGAAAAACAGACGGCCATATCACACAAAACCTGTCAAACAGTCCACAAATAAAGGCATATGGATCCGTCTGTTGACTTATGCAACTCTGGGAGTTCAGATGTGTATGCAAACATACTCAGAAGGAAATACTAGCATACTGTGTGTGTGTGGTGCGCGTGTATGCGTGCGTGTGTGTTACCTGCTGTCGCTCCTTGGCTCTGTAGCTCTTGTTTCTCGTCGATCGAGCTCGGCTGCTTTCCTCTCCAGCTCCTCCTGCTGTTTGAGCAGATTGATCTGCGCAGCTGCAGCCGTGGCCTGCGCACACAACACAACTCAACTCAATTCACGTTTATTTGTATACCACTTTTCACAATACACATAATTCATAAGTCCATGTCCCAATTTAGAGTGATCTGCTATCAGAGGAAACTGTCTAAGTTATGCATTTCAGAAATGTACATATACAAAATCACAGTTAGCGAAAAATTTATTAATTTAAACAATGTAATAATGTAATGCAGAAACAATGATCTCACTGAAGTAATGAATACTTGTTTGCTAACAAAGGATTATGACATTTAGATAATACAGAGACAGACAGGGAACGCTTACAACCTTTGAAGACACGTAGAGATTCTGCATGCGTGTGTGTGTGTGTGTGTGTGTGTGTGTGTGACACTGACCTTTGGCCCGGGATCCACTGACGGCTGCAGGACAGCAGGTTGAGACGGGACGCTGGAGGCCGGGATGGTGCTTCCCTGACACCAAAATACATAATTATTGGGATTTTATTAATGAATAATAAAATGCAAAACATTGGTGTTTTGTATCATATAGCTGTTGGAGCTTACACACACACTGTTGACCGTGGTTAAAACCAGCTTATTGCTTTATTACATTAGAGTTCAGAGCACAATTACATAACTGATAATGACACTCGTCTTACACAACCAGTGGAATCATGTTTATCAGACTCACCGAGTTGCCATCAGGAAACGGAGTGAAACTTTCTATGCCATCGATTGAAGAGTTCGTCACCTGAGTGACAGACGGATCCTGAAACAGATGGACAGTATTATTAGTAGATATTAATTAGAATAATACTATCATCATATTAGAGTGATTTCTGAAGGACCATGTGACACTGAAGACTGGAGTAATGATGCTGAAAATTCAGCTTAGATCACAGGAATAAATTACAGTTTAACAGATAATCATATAGAAAATAGTTATTTTAAATTGTAATAATATTTCACAATTTTACAGTTTTTACAGTGTTTTTCATCAAATAAATGCAGCCTTGGTGAGCAATTGTGTGTATAAATATGGAATAAATAAATTTTATATTAAATATGAACTGAATATTATAATTTCACAATAATAATTTATATGTTTTTATTATTATTAAATGTTAATGTTTAAATGGCATTAATTCAATTATTTAATAATTAATATACATTATTATTTCATGGATCCAGAACAAATGAATCTAAATAAAAATGTATTTATAAAGCACCTTAAAAGCCACAGATTTCAAAAGGATCAAATAAAATACAAAAATATATACATATAAATGATTGTAAATGCATCCAATTCCAACCCTAATGGTCCTTACAAAGTAGCAAAGGCCTTTTGTTTACAGAGGTAGAGGATCTGATCAACCAATCACAACTCAGAAAGCACGATCTCCTTCCTGACTGCGAGTGCGTCACAAGTTTTAGTGAGTCACATGCCTCATTTACAATACATAGTGACATCATCATCACAGCGTGGTGAACAGGTCACACTTATCCATGGTATCCGTGGCCACAATGAGGAAGTAAAATCCTGACATCAGAACTGATCCTACCTTACACCATTCACTCATACGGTCCATCAGTTTACGACTCCACACCACAGCACACACACACACACACGGATTCCGACTGGAGCTTTTCAATATATTGAGGCATTTGAGATTAATTTCTGCATTTCTTCACTTAAATGTTGTTTGTTTGCTCGTGTTATTCTCTGCTATTGGCAGATGAGAACAACATCATCTAAATATGTGACCCTGGACCACAAAACCAGTCACATTGGTCAATTTTTTTAAATTGAGATTTATACATCATCTGAAAGCTGAATAAATAATCTTTCCATTGATATGGTTTGTTAGGATATGACAATATTTAGTCGAGATACAACTATTGAAAATCTGGAATCTGAGGATGCAAAAAAAATCGAAACATTGAGAAAATCTCCTTTAAAGTTGTGCATTTATGTTCACGATTGTGCTGCATTCACTCACAAAAATACATGTTTTATACATTTACGGTAGGAAAATTTACTAAATATCTTCATGGAACATGATCCTTACTTAATATCCTAATGATTTTTGACATAAAAGAAAAATCTATAATTTTTGACCCATACAATGTATAGTTGGCTATTGCCACAAATATACCCGTGCGACTCGAGACTGGTTTTGTGATCCAGGGTCACATATTTGTCCAAAGTGTATGTGGATTCATCTAGAAGCCTCTTCTCCTGAGAGCGTTCACTGATTATTAATGTGAATTGTACTCATTAATCACATCTGACGTAGCATCAGCCAGTCACAGCAGGACTTTTACAGGGAGCAACTTAAATATTTACCCAGTGTGACACACATAAAACACAATAAATATGGAGAACTTCCTCTGTCCTCAGGAGGATCTTAAAAGGGTAAAATCAGGAAAAATCGAATTCATTGTCCAATAAAATCAACTTCCAGAACATAAAACATAAAACTTCCACCCCCATCAGAATTTCTTTTATTGAATCTAAGCTATTGAATCTTCCGTGAGCACTTGACATAAAAAAATAAATAAAAAAAAACCCTCTCCTTTACCCTCCCTTGTTTTGGCTTATGCTACTCTGAGCAATTCCAGAACTTTGTATTTTGAGCACTTCTTGCGTTATTTTTGCTTCTTCACGATGACTCGCTTGTTGTAGTCCTCAGTTGTAAGTCGCTTTGGATAAAGGCGTCTGCTAAATGACTAAATGTAAATGTAAAATGTAAGCTGCAAAAAATCCTCAAAAAGTTGCAAAAAAAATGACAAAAGCACTTTGAAATACTTTGAAAAACTCTACCGTCTGTCCTGACAAACACACCTGTTCTCGTTCCCACAGGCCTCGACCCGAATCCACACCACAGACACTCCCTTCAGACCCGCGCCTGGCAGGACAAGTGTGTGTCACAGCACAACTAGGGCTGGGTATCGTGTGAATTTAAGCAATTTTCCAATTGCAATTCCAATTCTCCGATTATCAGTTTCGGTTCCAATACGGAAAAAAAGTCAAACATATGTGACCCTGGACCACAAACCCAGTCTTAAAGTAACACTAAGTAGGTTTTCAACCTACATAATATATTTCCAAGACCCTTGTGATGGTACATCGACTTAAAATAAGTAAAATGACACGTCTGCCATAGCCTGACGTGGTCTGTATCGCTTTTACTGGCACTATGTAACTTCGGTTTCGGGTCGGAACCCGTGCACAAAAAGAACTACAAAATTCGAGTGCTTTACGGCATACGTCACTTCCCCCACCACTTCCTCAAATTCGGACGCTTTTGTCATGGCCGAAGCGGTAAAAAAAAATCATGCATCATACTCTACCTTGTCTGTGGCCATTGTTGATTCCAAAGCCGGTGCTGGAGATCAACAGCGAGCGTGCGTGTGCGACAGTAGGCTGCGGTAGGCTAAATTATTTATGACAGCGCTAATGGACAATTCCACTTGCAACCAGTAGGGCGACCGCAGAGGAAAAGATACTTGGTGTTACTTTAAGGGTCAATTTTTTTTAAAAATCCATTAATGTGTGGTTTGTTAGGATATGACAATATTTAGTCGAGATACAACTATTGAAAATCTGGAATCTGATGATGCAAAAAAAATGGAAACATTGAGAAAATCTCCTTTAAAGTTGTGCATGTATGTTCACGATTGTGCTGCATTCACTCACACAAATACATGTTTTATATATTTACGGTTGGAACTTTACAAAATATCTTCATGGATCATGATCTTTACTTAATATCCTAATGATTTTTGGCATAAAAGAAAAATCTATAATTTTGACCCATACACTGTATTGTTGGCTATTGCCACAGATATACCCGTGCGACTCGAGACTGGTTTTGTGATCCAGGGTCACATATAGATATCAAACATGTTCTGTGTTTTTGCAAAGCACTCAGTTGCAGCTGAATACCATGAACAAAAATCAGAAGCAGAACAACCAACTAATAAACTAGACTAATATAAATTTCAAACATTATTAAAGACAAGTATACAGTCAGTAAATACAATGAGAACAAATAAGCGAATTAGCAGCAGCACAAATAAATACAACTGAACAAAGTTCAGAAATTGATCAAATATATAATAATAACACTGTATAGTTTTCTTTTTAAATTAATCCGTATTAAAGTTACAAAAGTTTATTCAGTCAGATCAGTGAGTGATTGTAGTGGCTATTTTATGATATTCACTGATCTTTAGTAAAATATAGATGATTCAAAGAATGTCACATGTGTGACTCTCACTTGTAGTGAGAGAAGATTCTTTTTATGTACCTGGGAAGGCAGAAGGGAGAGACACTCCAGAGAACAGACGAACGAGGACCTCTGACCTAGATGTCAGAAGGCCATTTGGTGAAGGAGG